>OX377201.1:10946001-11009746 GCA_947396885.1 Heligmosomoides polygyrus polygyrus | reverse complement strand
AGGGGTCTTCATGCGGGGCGGGGGGGGGGGTTCGATTTTCGGTACGTATTTTTGCGAAATGGACCAGAAATTGAACCTCCTCTGCCGCGCATGAAGACCGAATTTTTGACATTAATTCTTACATAGCAAGAAAGGGCTCTTCCTTTAGTTTCTGAAAAACTAGAAGGATTTTGAAACTTCGAAGAATTGGTCAACTTATGAATATTTTTGTGAAGCCACTTCAATTTTTTTTTCGCACAAAAATCGAACCAGCAGCCACGCTTGACGACTCCTTTTCTGAAAAACGATTTTTACACTGTGAAAAAGAGCGTTTTATCTTCTTCCTGACAGGCTAGAAGGATTTTCAAAATACGAAAAACTTACCGAGTTATGAACCTTTTTTGTGAACGTTCCATTTTATGCTCCGATGACGTTGGTGCAAAGTCGACCAGAGGTCGATTCATCCTGTTCTATCCAGAAAATCACAATTTTTTCACAGTGAATTGATCAAAACTTCTAGATTCTTGTGGCTAAATTTTATCCGTATGGGTGATCTGCTTCGGCTAAAAAATAGTATTTTCCTGAAAAATGAGAATTTTGTGTGCGATCCATCCTCGTCATACCTTCATCGCAGCGGAGAAGCATAGTTTTTATTGTATGTTAAGCATGACTTAAAATTTTATATGATGCAATTCCACTCTTGTCGTCCTGTCCTTCAGAAGGCAGAAAAAAAATTTCCAGCGAGGAGTCCGTCCATATTTCAATTGCGATTGGTCATGTCAGAGAACGCAGTGGCCGCATTAAACTGTCGTAAAACGGAGATTTTTTGGGGCTCCTAGAAAATTCATAAAGCTTTAGTAGATGTGTTTTCTATGCTTTAAAAGGCAGGTTCTAAAAGTAACGTGTTCCATGTGGTTAGTGTGTCGATATCTTTTCGGTAAATCGAGACGTCTGATCATATAAATTTTTCGTCTCGTTTCATCTTCTTTTCATCATTCCATCGTCTCGTTGCGGTCCACCTCGTCTGATGCGGTCCTTCGACCTTCTCGCCCTGTGCGTGCCGTTCGTGCTGTCGTCCTCCGACGACTCTGATGCGATGGCAGCACACAAGACTATATACGATTTCTCGGTTAAAGCTAGCGACGGCAGCACTGTTTCTCTGAGTAAATACAGGGGACAAGTTGTCATTGTTGTGAACGTTGCATCACAGTGTGGCTTCACCAAAAACCACTACACAGAACTGAAGGCTCTACAGGACAAGTATTACGACCAAGGCCTCCGAGTGGCTGCCTTCCCTTGCAATCAGTTTGGAGCACAGGAACCGTCTTGTGAAGCTGACATCATCAAGTTCGTCAAGGAAAAATTCAATTACGAGCCAGACCTGTATGGGAAGGTGAACGTGAACGGAGACGATGCTGATCCCTTCTGGAACTTCCTAAAGAAGGAGCAAGGTGGATTTGTGACCGACGGTATTAAGTGGAATTTCACCAAATTCTTGATCAATCGAAAAGGTCAGGTGGTGAAGAGGTTTGCTCCAACTACGTCCCCGAACGCGATGACGGCCGACATTGAGCAGTTACTTGCCGAATCTCCCTAGGAAACTCCGAGCGGCGTCTTGCAAACGTTTAATCGGTTTCCGCACCCTTTCACTGCGTGTGTTTTGCTCACTTGCCCCTTATGATTGCCTTCTTTGCAAATGCCTTGCCCTGTGTCCTCTCGGTGACAGTTACACTTCAGCATCTGTGGAGCTTTGTGCTTCTAATAAACTAATATAGAATATCGTTTCAGAGAAACATAGTTTTATCACTGTGTGTCCAACGGGCTTAAAATTTTATAGGGTGCGATTACATCTTCTGGTGCTGTTTCCTGCAGGAGAGAAATTACTTTTCAAGCAAGTCCGTCCTTCGGTTGCCATTCCGTCATCGACTCGAAGAGCGCTTCAAAAATCTTGTAGGGAAAGCACTTAGGTCGTCCTCAGTAATTAACACTTGAAATTTTATAGAGTGCAATTCTGGAAGTAGATGTGGCTCATCAGGCAGAAACTACCATGTCCATGACGTCCTGGGAAAATCTGAAAAAATGAAAATCTCTCATTGACCATAAATCTGCAGACAGGAAATCTTTATTTTTCACTGCACAGTAATCGGCATTAAAATTTTTTTTGATATTCAATCCTATTTTCATATAATTATATTCAATAAATCATTGAGATCATCTGTGGAGGAAGCTGCGAGCGAATTTCCAGTGCTAGTCGTAAGCGTCGAAATCACATCTGGAAAGATGAACCTATTAAAGGGTACAAAAATCACATTAAAGAATTGAAAAAAAATCAATGGAGATAAGAAATAAAACAAAGAAAAACGAACCTGAAGAATAGGGGGGGGGGTAGTACCAAATCCGTTCCCGAAGGGGGGGTCGTAAACTTTCGGCAAAAATCGAACCCCACGCTTGACCCTGGTGCTGGCCCGTGACGAAGGAAATTGAAAGCCGCCTCAGTGTAATGGAGACGAAAATGCTACGGTGGACGGCTGGTGTTACGCGTTTGGACCGCGTTCGCAACGACGCCATACGACAGAGGTTCGGTGTCGCCCCGATAGCCGAGAAGCTGCGCGAAATTCGTCTTCGATGGTACGGCCATGTCCTTCGCACTAACGACGACAGGCCGCACACTTCGACCACCATGATTTAAGCTGCCCCTCTGTAGAAAAAAAAAGTACGACCACATCACAAAAGATTAGGATGTTTTTAAAACAGAAAAACAAATCGAGAGTTCTGCTAACCAAGTCTTTTAATATAGGGAAGAAACTAATCGTAGTAAATACTTCACGCTTACTCAAGGGCTCGTGGTGATGAGCGGCTTCAAAAGGAATATTAACATTTCAAGCCTTTTGCTAAGACAATGCTAATAATGTCCTCAGGTAGCAACTGTTCCACAAGAAAGCCAAGTCTGCATATTGCTGAAAATGCTTTTAAAAAATATCTTCACGCACTGCTCAATAAGTATTTTAATTTTTGCGCGGCAGATGGAGGACGAGGTGCTTATCGCATTTCCCATTAATACGTCACTGTTTAGGAAACTACATGCATGCTATTTATCATGCAATTCCTCCTTTCACAATGATTCTCGTACGGGCGTGAAGTTGCGAGTAGGCGTCGCAAAGATGGTGGTGGATAAGGCTTACGGGAAGCTCCGATCGCTTCGCGACACGGTTGTCGTCCATTCCTAACGAATCCGAGATGAAATTAGGATTGCCTCATGAGTTCAACCTCAAACGAAGCGCTGTGCAGTTCATAAAAACGCACTGAAATTGGATGTTTTTATTTCGTAGTATTCAACTTTGGTTTCAAAGATTTCAATCCGGACAAGCAGGTCTACAATTTGAACCACTTCGAGGCCGTGTGCACTAGCTTGACGACCAATGCGTTATGGAGTCGCAGTTGAAGAGAAATCGTAAAACTGCTATCGATTAGCTGGAGACATTTAAGTACCTCTTTCGACCGTTTCTCATTATTTGATATAGTAACTTGCAAAGCCAAAAACATGGATCACAGGATGCGCCATAGATTTAATTCTCAACAGATGCTCAGGCGATGATCTCATCGGCGAGGCAGTGAGAAATGAAGCGACCATTAGCTATGCTCACTGCTAGCAAATCGACAAATTGCATCGGAAACTGACGCGTTCAGAGCTAGTACAGGTAGAATGAAAAGATGGGATTATTATTCTGGATAACGCCACGCCTCACTTCTCACGAAACTGCTATGAAAAGCGGCATTATCCACTATCCTCTAGAGAGCTGCTTTCAAAAAATTCCAATACTTTCAAGCACGTCGTTAAATTCTTCAAGGGTTTGATGATTAGGCAGATGCTGAATCTGCCTTCAACAAATTCATTGTTTTCAAAGTTTTGGATTTTTCCCGCAAAGGACTTATGAGCTTGTAAAACGTTAGCAGGGATACGTCGGTTCTGAGTTACACGTCAAAATACGCAATTTATCTATACTCACCCTAATACAGGGAAAATTACCCGTGCACGACTCCTTGCCTTTCATCCCATTGTGTGAACTCTGAAACTGCGTAGTCTATACTTATTAGTATAGACCTGCATGGAAGGTTGCTCCTTGATTGTCTTATAGCTCAGCCCTTGGTATGCTTTGGAGGGGCACTCCTTGGCATTCGTGGGAACCTATTGTAACTAGAGATGTGAAGAAGTATGCCTTTGATGGAATGAGTTACCGGATCTAAAGTTTGGAAGTACTTTCAGGCCTTTGAAAATGACGAGTTGTCGAAACGTCGGCCGAAAAGTTACACCACCATAACAAACCTGCGTGGCACACAACGATCAAATATATTTTGTGTTTTGTACTGTACGTTACAGAAACGGAATTTGTACGGAACGAAGTGTTACAGATTTATTTCAATATACCGTAAATTTCAAAAGCTTAACATTCTCAGTTTCAATCTTCAATAGGTATCCATAGGCCATATCCATTTCCAATGCGCATCCTTCTTTTGTCAACATATGATGCAGTCTCAGTCGCCCAATGAGCTAGCACTTTTCACCAGATTATGTTTTTCCAAACGCGATTGGTTCGTCTGAAAAAAAAATAACATGGCATCGTAAGCTTCTCAAATTCAGCAATTGAGATGGACGTCTTACTTTATAAGAAATTTCAATTCGTGGAACATTTTCGTCAGAAGGAAATTCGGATCTATCCAGGTCGGGGGAGGGACATAACTAAAAAGTATGTAACAAATCGACTTGAGGCTTAACTAGTAGCTCCTAGAGAACGAGATAGAACCTAAACTAGAGAAATTCACGAAGACAAAACGAAAGAACACATTTCTTTTTGCCACGGTTGTAAGCAGGCAAAGTTGTGTGCCCTCTTCATCATGTTAGATCCTGGTTATAACGTGTCAGGACGCAGCATGCCTCTACTGCGTCGCTGCTTGACCGCCGAGACGGTTGTAAAACCGCGGCGACTTAGTTTATTGTTTTTGTTCGATTTTCGTTTCTTTTAGATTCTATCCCGTTTTCTAGAAGCCGCTCGATAACTTCCGATTTATTTTGTTACATACTTTTTAGTGATCCCGACTCCGCCTCCCCCAAATAGGATAGATCCGGAAATTCTCCTACCGAAGATACACTTTTAGACCACATATGTACCTTTGGCAATCGTGGGAACTGTTGAGCTGACTGTTCCAAATCTTCCTTTCAGACCAAACAATTTTAACACTTCTCCGCGAATTTGTTTGTTCACAACCATGTAAACGAGACCGTGGATTCCTAAATATATGTGATGTTGTTAAGCAATAATAGTAGATGTTGAATCAAATTTCTATTGTAAGAAACCTTAGCCAAACTCACACTTTGAGTAAAATTATTACACTTTTCGATGTTGTTTTCCAGCTTCATTATTATTATATATTAGATACCTATCTGATCTGCATGCTGAGGCCAATCCTTAGAAGGAAAAGCAAAAGTGAATGGAAGGTAGGAGGCCTCTCTCCAGGTAAGATGGTACGCTCAAAATGATCCTCTCATGCTGCACTTTTTCCAACTCCAAGGATTAGAGTGAGAGAGCACGATGGTTATTGATGGATTTTAACTTTCGACTTAATTTTCTACCTACTTGTTTTTACTAATAAACCTCGGTTTTGGTAGAAGAGTAGTCTAGTCGATAGTCTGATCTTTTAAAAAGTATATAATAGCACAAGTCACGCAATCACTACTACATATAAGTATGCATAAAAATATATAATTCACGCCATCCATGGAAAAAACGTCATTAATTAGCGAAAAACTTAATACGATCACTTGCGCTGGACAAGTCAGTGTTTTAGACTTTCCAGACAAAGAACTAGTCCATCCCGAATGATTGAAAGTGTCAAGTGCCTTGAATCGAGGAACGAGAGCCGACACCTCCTGAGACTGTGCTCTGCACTACTATATGCAAACTCCGTTTTAACAATGTAGCCATGCAAACGCACAAAAATTTCCAAGACCGAGTTTTATACAACAAGTTCCAAGATGTTGGCAACCTAAAAGTACGGCAACTATAAGTGCTGATTTGATTCTTTTTAAAATTTTGCTTGCGGATGTGCTGGTCTATAAATTGACCTGTAGAGCCTGTCGGTCATATCTGGTGACTCCTTTTTCCTTGATGCGTGCTTATGTTCTATTTCTAACAACTTGGAAGTGTATCGTCCTACTAGATTATCACATCGCCGCATGACGTCATCAGCGTTTCCGGCAGTTGTGGCTCGTGGAATTTCCATAGTAGAGGAACAGCCTATCTGTTTTGAAGCCCTCTTCGGTTCAAGTTGACGCAGTGGGTTCCATGACTCCAGTTTCCGGTTCCACCTCTGCATGATAGTGATTGCATGGGATTCCGGAGGTGGGAATCCAACTACAGCGTAAATATGTATGACCGGAGTCTCTCTTCAAGGAGTCTTCATGATAAGCGGTGTCCGAACCTCAAGGTCAAGCGCAGTTGAAAATAGCTAGCAAGGGTTAGTAGCCTAAGCTGTTACCAAAGACAGACTTCCACTCACTCAAGGTTATGTTTTACGTCTGGTGGATTGCAAAGGCGCATTCACTACGAGCTGCGGCCGCACTCATCGTACAATTGTACTGTCATCTGGATAGACTGGATGCTGCCAGCAGCTGGATAGACCAGACAAAATTGTTGAGAAGCGCCCGATTCCTAGCACGATGCTATTCTTGCACGACAATTCTCGCCCAAACATGGCAAGGAACGACTCACCAGAGGCTGCTACAGGCTTTGAATTGGAAGTGCTGCGCCACCCACCGTGTAGCACAGACACTGCGACGAGAGACTACCACCTTCTCTTGTCCCTTTCCAACGGTGTGCAACGAAAAACGCTTACTGATGAAAATATGGATCGCTGATTGAACAACCTTTTCGAGTCAAACCCAAAAGCGTTTACACTGCTGACATCAGAAACCTGTACGAAAAGTGGAGAAGGCCGAGAGAACGTTATGGACATTTTAAACGTGTTTTTTGTTCGTAAAAATCGGTCAACTTTATGTTACGAAAAGAAAACATTGAGAAAAAGCATTACACTAACCATGACTGAGTTGCCACATTACGTTTGAGAAGATAACAACAGCGTGGGAAACAGCACAAAATTGTAGCGCGGCGTAGAACGTCGAGGCAATACTCGTGCTTGTACAAATGACTAGTGATTGGAGAAAGAGCTAAATATTTTGTGCAGTAATGTAAAAGTGATACCTCTAATATAAGGTTCCCTGGAGCTGAGAGTCATAGAAAAATAGGTGACGAGAGGATAACGTTATATCCCTTTCTGATAAACTCTCACATGCATCTGGGGCTTATCGACCTTTCCATTTCTAATCCCTTTTATTTTAAAAACATAAATGCACAGAATCATGTAGAGCAGCACTAGAACGACCGGAAACAAAATATTGTGAACCGTAACAAGCAGCGGTGTATAGAAATCGACTTCCTGTAACATTAAAATTAGATTTCGATTAAACGACAAAAAGCAGCAGTTACTTCTAGATTACAATGATTCTGAAGGAACGATTTTTTCTTTCTTTCTTTGCAATCTTTAGTCTCCCAATAACATGAAAATACTAACAGATCAATTGCGATAAGGTCCACCATCTTTGCAGGCGAAAATTAATTAGGTTACCTGCTGTGAAGCACAAGGCTACCTCTCAGGTCATATACCAGTTCAATCGTGATTGTCCCACTCGGCAAGCATAATTATCACAACCCACATTCACAATCATTTAACGGCAGATGTGTTGTACAAAATGTTCTAATTTTGTGACAGCTTTTCTTATGTGGCAATCTCACTAGCATGCTCTCTATACAGGGTGTCTCAAAATCGTATACGCTGTTAGAATAGTGATAACTTTGTTCTTTGTAAACGTACTAGAAAAGTTGTAGGCTTACATAAAAGCATAAAAAACCGAAATTTTCTGACATATGAGAGGCATGGAATGCGCCATGCACTCGTCTGAAATTTTCCATTTTAATTGTGTGTCGCTTGAATACATGTTGTAATTTCTTCACAAAGCGGCCGATAAGAATGATTTGTGCTCATTTTAAAGTCTGAAACTAAATTACACATTATAGCTTACGAAAAATGGAGAGTATTCAAAAATAAAGGTACCATGTGAAGGGTTGTAACATTCCTGCTAGTGTTTGGAGACATTTGAGAACCACATGAAAGTGCAAGGCAACGGAAATACTGTGTTGTGAAAGTAGCCAAAATTGCGCCACGCTCCTGCCTGAAACCTTGCTTTCCAGACACGATTGATTGTGCATGGGCCGAATGTTTGTTACAATCTTGTTGTTACTTGGTCACATTAACCTGTGCTGTGCTTCTTTTAACGTTTTGAACTCGAAAACCTCGTGAAAGACACGCTACATGCGAGTTTATTGATTGCACGAACAGGAGCCGCATTTTACAAGACGCGTTCTGTGGACGAGTGAAGCAACATTTAAGCTGAATGGAGAGGTTAATTAACATAACTGCAGCTTCTGAATGACGGTAAACGTTAAAAGAATTACAGCACAGGTTAATGAGACCAAGCAGCAACAAGATTGTAACAAGCATTCAGCCCATGCACAATCAATCGAGTCTGGAATGCAAGGTTCTAAGCAGGAGCATGGCGCAATCTTGAATATTTGCACGCCACAGTAATCCCGTTGTCTCGCGCTTTCATGTGAGTTTCAAATATCTCCAAATCCTTCACTAGCAGCAATGTTGCAACCCTTCACATAGTACCTTTATTTTTGAATACTTTCCATTTTTGCAGAGCTATAATGTACAATTAAATTTTAAGCTTCAAAATAAGCACAAATCAATCTTATTGGCCTCTTTGTGAAAAAAGTGTATAACATGTATTCAAGCAAAACACAATCAATCGAGTGTAAAATGGAAAATTTCAGACGAGTGCCTGATGCATTCCATGCCCTTCATATGTCATAAAATTTCTATTTTCTTATGCTTTCATATGAGCTTTTAACTCTTTTAGTATTTAGTTTTTAATTTTTTAGTATCTTCACTCTGAACAAAATTATCACCTTTTAAACAGTGTATACATTTCTTGAGACGCCCTGTAGTTGTGTTTTTGAGAAATTTTATCGAATGCATAAGTAAACGAGTAAATTCGATGACGAAAACTTTTAAACGAATCAACGAACGAATTTGTAGGTTTGTCAATTTTTTCAATAAATCGGAAATCTAGTATGCCCCATTTCTAAGTTATTTGAATACTCGCACAAATCGGTTTTCGAATAAAGTTGATTTAATTTTCAGAAAATATTCGAATATGGCCCCTTCGATGCTACTATTCGAAGGAGTGTTCGACTTTTAAAGCATCGATGTTGGTTCCAAACGAATATTCGAAAATCACGAAACATCGAATATTCGATTACACTCTCCTCCCGTTATAACGCCTACGGATAAGACGCGACCTTCGATATAACCTAGATTTCCTCTAGTCTCGGCCAGATTTCCTTTACGCCAACACAATCCAACTCCGCTTAAGATGCGTCGGTTACAACGATCCCGTTATAGCGCGGTTTTGGGAGGAACTCTGCGTTCAAAATGACTCCCGTTATAACGCGACCCGGGTTCAGCTCGGCCCCACACAGAAAATGAAGACTAGCAAGATGCTGACTGCGTCTGTGATCAGACCAATCCTTTTATTGCCTAGTTTACTATCACGGCCCGCACCTGTATGACAATGTATTAGATGTACACAGAAATTTCCACGCGTGCGCGACCCGCAAAAGTGTTCACAGTCAGCAGTAAGTCGAGCACAGTATAAGACTTCCTGTGACCGTTAGAAGCTGCCGCAAATTGGAGGGTTTCCTCTATCAGAAGAGACAGAACATGTAGACTAAAATTGACGTACTTCAAGACAATATCTCATACACTTGTTTTAAGCCGAGAGCTTGTATAGAAGCTATATGGTGACACATAATGTTTCCCTGCCATCAGAATTTTCGCGCCGTGCATGGCCTGTACCTGCTACCTTCCGGACAGGATTAAAGCAATAGCGAGCGCTATTTCACCACAAACAGCATCCAGATATCGTAGGAGAGTGCTGAGAGGCTACTGAAACGAAAATATGGCGGGTGCGGCCTGCGATTTAACAGCGCTAATAGCGTCATGGGATAACCTCCAGTCGAGAAGGAAGAGAGTGCGGGTCCAAGTTCCCCCTGGCGCGAGAATTTTGACGGCGGTGATAGGCATTGTAACATCAAGCTACACAGTTTTGTTGTTGATCACGTCTAGCTTGTCTCTGGTACTCGATATTCCTCACACATATGTGCTATACTTATTCACAGAGAGAATCTCTGAGGACAGGACCTCATTAATAATCTAAGAATGTCCTTTGTCTTCACACTCTTTTTATGATTACATATTTCGTTACTAAAGTCATATTTTGTTTTTAGATAAATATTTAGTTATTGCTTGCGATTTTAGATAAATCTGCGCGCAATAGAGCGTAGAAATGGCCAGCTCCGATTAGGGCGCAACTTCCGTTATAACACTGATTTTCTCCGGCTTCTTCAAACGCGTTATAATGAAAAGAAACTGTATTTAAATTTTATTTTTTTAATTAATTATTCGAATAAGTACTCGAATATACTCTTTCGATCATAACTATAATGCCTTCTTAGAATTTAGTTGCGCTATGGACACTTCCATATCTTCCCTCTGTTGCCGAAATTCCAATTGACAGTTATTGGACTTTCTTGCTCTTTGTACAAATATGTAAATAAATTTACTTATATCAACTGAATTTGTTTTTCTAAATGTAATAAGTATGTTCTGACTTTTTGCTGAAACAGCTGGAAGAAAATGCAACAATTATGATAGTTTTCTCTCACTCTATTTTTCAGTTATAGTTTTAATGATCGTGGCTAGTAATGTGCGAAAAGCGAGCACAACGTCCTCGTGAAATTCTTCAGCGCTTTTCCTTTATCCGCCCGTTTTTACTTCTTACAGCATGTGAATGTTCTTTACCGTTGTAACGGAAAGAAATTGTTCAAACCGGTTTATAATAGGAAAATGCATACCCATTCAATGTTGTCAGAAAGAACAGGTGCAAATATAAATGCCGATATGAAGCTATTGTAGAACAGCGGTCGTGAAATAAACGGCCGGACTATAAACACCGTGGCGCTGATAACCATAAAGATATACACCCTTCTACCTAAAATAAATTATAACAACCAAAAATAAAACAATGAACCAATGAAAAAACCTATGAACAACCTCTGAAGATCGAACGATACTTGTACATTGATGGAATCATTTCAACAACTCGATTGACTGCAAGAGCAACACAAATCACTGATGCTGCCATCCATATGCCTAGAGACAGATTTCAAATGCCATGACAAAGCAGGAACTTATTTTATTTTGCCTCTATTAGAAAACTCACTCCAAACCGAGTGTCCAACAAAATGATTGAAACGGGGATTAGTGCAGTACACTGAGCCTGTCTGAAAATGCATTGTGTTTATATTGAGTTTGTTAGTTTGAGGTAGTATTACTCACAAAGTGGAAATATGATATGATTAATGAGCCTGCTATAATATCCATAATATCTAAAAAGCCATTGAAGAACATCAAACGATAGCATGGAATGTGCAGCAGTTTTGCACGAAACATTCCAATCATAGAGAGTATGTAAACGGTCTGAAACGGTTCCTTTTAGTTCAGTTTCTCAGATTCTGTTTAACATTTTTTGCAAGTGATAACATTTATGACTTAAAGTATGTGTGATTTTATACCCAATCATTACAGTTAATCTCATTCTACAGAGTGCGTCAAAAGTTCTCATATACCAATTTTTCGTGCCTGAGTGTTTTTTTGTTCAAGATGACTGATGCAAAAGACATCCTGAAGAAAGACGTTTTTCCTTGGGCAGCTTAGGAAAAGCCTTTTAAAAATAACAACTGGACTTATCAACAGGACTCCGCGCCCGCTCATAAGTCTAAAGTGGTACAGAAGTTTTGCTCCGACAAATTTCCGGTTTTCATCTCAACCGATTAGTGGCCTTCCGCACAGCCCAGACCTCAATCCAATGGACCATATTGAAGAATAGTAAGGCTTGTGCAACATCCATCCCACAAGAACAGTGCTTGACTTCAAAGAGCGCTGAAGAATGCTTGGGAAGAGATTGAGGAAGACCCCCTGCGTGCCGCTTTTGCGCTCCATCACAAGGGGTTACTTAGAGAACTGCTCTTGCAAGTAACGAGGGCATATAGTGCGTGACATATCCGCTGAAGGAAACTAGTAACGGTAAAGGAGCAGCTGACACAGGTAATTTAGCTGTATGATATCATTATCATTGTATACCTCACGAAGTAATCATACCGTTCTTGGTCTTGATCCTGATCAGGTAGCGTGCTTTTTGTCCTCGTAGAACATCAGGAGTTAACTTTGCTGACAAAAGACGGACATAATTTGCTACATTATACGGCATGCACGAATACTGCGAAATTTACGCAGATTCCAACAGGTCCCATATTGAATGCATTATCATGCAAAAGCCTTCGTCAACAGTTATGCCACCAACAGTGTAGCATTTAATGGGTCTACACATTGTCTACACATTGGTTTGACAGGATCGGCTAAACGAACGATGACAACAAAAGGATTCCGCTGGAAAGTACACAATGCCTTTTCAGATCAAAGCATTGCACTTAAAAGTTGAAAGATACTGAACGAAAATACTTACAATATAGATTGTTCCTGTGATTAAGAAGTAGGCGCCTTGCTTTGGATTAACGGACCCCCGAGCATACCACTCGATCAGTGTTCGCGAACTGCAGTTGTATTCGGTCTCGTTGATAACCCATGGAATGTTGAGGTAGAAGGTGTGCATTGCCAACGCTGAATCACGAAGATTTTGTTATACATCATTTAGTTTCACTCCATTTATTGCAAGTTGTGCGCCTGAAACGAACAAAGTACTCGTCATATTCCGCCATTAAGTCTAGAAAAGTCACAATCAAGTTAGATTGAACAATTTTAAAACACCACTACATGCTTTAATGCTTTAGTCTGCATGAATTGGTAGCATCAGGTAGTGAGGGATAAAGATAACTTGTCACATCGATCATTTTAGTTCACTCCAAATTGTCGTCAATGCATTTCTGTTAAAAGTGCCATCCTCAGCCCTAAATGTAATCTTTCGTGAAACAGTTCCACAGGCTTGTTTCGGTTAATAAATGTATAAATACAAAAAAGGCATATGAAGTGACAGTTAATTAAGAAGTGAAAACGTAAATTGTGTGGGAATGTGATTATATATCTTCTCCTTTTAAATAAACATTCAGAAATAGGATGAAAGGGTAAAAATGTTTAAAAAATTTTGAAACTAGAAGTGGAGAATGGCGTTAAAAGTTAATAAAGCTTTCTTCTCTAGTGCATGATAACTTCGCTTTTGTAAATATACCGAATACAATCTACCACTGGCTAGCATGTTAAGTGTTCGTGGGCTGTCGATTTAACCGATGACACGATATAGACAAAACTGTGAGTGATGGAGGAAGGACAAAAAATAAAGAATTAAGAAGAAAGAGTGAAAAAGAATGAATAAAGAATTCAGTTCTTAAATGAATTTACTCAGTGTAGGATGCTTTGGGTGACTACATGATATTTACGATATCACAAATCTCTATAACGATGAACATCCACATGAAGTGAAAATAGGTAAGGAAGTGAAGCGCTTTGTTGATCGCCCTCGTTTTCGTATAAGAATGTGGAGAACATACCCGAATTATATGCCCGGATTATATCGGATCACTCGCGCCACCAAACACAACGACATTAGTGATCCTGCAAAGGATGTCGAAGCCACGCCTCTAAGCGTAGTTTCAACAAGATTTCCTTCGTCAAGATCAGTACTAGGCTGCGCCCTTCTACAGACTGGGAATCACAACATAGAATGATGATGTGTTTGCTACAGAGATAATTCAACTGCCTTTTATAGTGGGATGCAAATCATGCATTTCGCCAACGTCGCTATATCCAAACGTCAACAACAGCGGGGTGACAATGGCGAAAAACGGGACAATGTCGCTATTCATGAGAGATAATGAACCTTTTTTGAAGACATGAGATTACTAAGCAATTTTTTGTGAAATAAAAATTATCAGTGTTATTTTACGCTAGAAGAAACTTACCCAGTAATCACACCTTCTGTTGAAAAGAAAGACTCATTCCAGGCGAAACATAGGCCTATTCATATGATGAACTAGTCTACGAACGCTTCAGTTTAGCCTTTCTTTTCAGTGGAAGACTTCATGTATGCAGTGTAAGGCTATTACAGTCTAACTACGTTTTCCAGGCTTGTGCTGGGGAGGGGGCGTTCGTATCGGCTGGTAGTAGGCGCCGCCGCCGCGCGCCCAGGTGGCCATACCTGCGGTGTCATCCCACTGCTCGCCCTCTCTGCTCACGCTGTGAAACCCGTGGCGCGCGCGGCGGACAACGGCCTGACGCAGGCCGCCATCGGCGGCCCCAAGACGGCAGCCCGACAGACGAGCGGAGCAGACAGGGTCGACCAGATTTGCTGGGACTGCAATCAATAGGATGTTCAGAGGATTTACAAAACCAGTGTAAAGGTACATGTTGGTGTGGAACAAACATAGCTCTACATCAGGATTTCAAGCTCTATCTAATGAGCTCTACCTCAAGCTTATCAATGCTACCGCTGATGCGATATATAGAACTGAGAAAGAATTCTTCGGAAACCTGAGACGAAGCTGTAAAAGGTTTATTTCCAGGCTAGAATTTCACACAGAATTCAACTACGTCGTCCTAATACCTTCTAGAGGAGCTCATTTTTTGAAGAAAAAAATTGTGTGCATCACGCAATTGGAGACATTTCTCTAAGCCAACATTCTACGCAGAATTCTATTACGAATTTTATGTTCACAAAATTTTATGTTCAATGTCTTAAAAAATGCACACACTGTTTGAAAGGTGATAACTTTACTCAGAGTAAAGGTACCTAAATTGAAGTTTCAGACCGCTGAATGACACCTACAAAGAATCGATAATTTGATCAATATCGATTGATGGCTATGCAAACTTCAAAAACGAGTTTCAGATTCGTGTTCAGCGACCTCGACTACCTCCAGTGCTAAAGCTTCGGACCACTTGAATGGCACACGCAGAAAACACACAACTCTTTTACAAATAATAGGATAGGATATCAACTTCGTAAATGAATTCTGTGTAGAATGTTGGCTTGTAAACATGTCTCCAACGGTGTGATACAGACAATTTTTTTCTTCAAAAAATGGGAATTTCCTCTAGAATGAATTTTACGACGTAGTTGAATTCTGTGTGAAATTTTAGCCTGGAAATATACAACTTCTTTCACAACTTCGTCGCAGGTTTGCGAAGAATTCTTTGTTCAGTTTTAAATTTGAAGGATATCGCATCAACGGTAGAATAGATAAGCTTATGGTAGAGCTAAGCTTATCTATTCTACCGTTGGAATTGGCTGTCATTCTCCTTTAAACTTTCTTAACCTTACCATCATTTATTTATCATAATGTAACAGACAGTTAAATTCAATTTAATTATGTAAAAAAATTTAAATCCTCCCACACCTCTTGCCTTAATAAAAAAAAGGGTTCTTTTGATAGAGTGATAAAAGCAGGAGTTTGCAGGGGAAAACTCCTGTGCTTCCAAAAGAACCGTTTCTTCAAAATACATGTACAATTTAATAATTATTTAATGATATTTATTTTTAATTGAAGGAACACCAAAAGGGTGGTATGGACCACATACCAGCGGTAACCCTGTGGCAGCCCCACTAAATACCTCCCCTAATTCAAAGCAGTGTAGAGCATGGGCCTGTTCTGCACTTTATTGTTCTGGCCTGCTCAAAGAACACACAATACTAATCCTTCCAACCCAAACCATTACTATAAAAATAATAAGTTTACTAAGAGTAAGGTTAATGGTATTAATATTTTGAATAATTTTGGGAATGATAACAAATGCAATAATTGTTCTGAAAATTGTAATATTTGCACAATAATTAATAAAACTGAATATATTCACCTCTCAGTTACAAATTTAAGGATTAATACCTATAACAAAAACAATGATAATTGCAATATAAGTAATGTTGTATATTGTATAACATGCAACGATTGTCAAAAACAATATATTGGAATTACAACTAGAAAACTAAAATACAGAATTAGAGAACATCTATCCCAAATTAAAAATCTAAAAATTAATAAATATTTATATACGCATTTTGGAAACAATAGTAATAGTTTGTCAGTTAAGATAACAATTTTAGATTCTTTAGAAGATAATGCAGACAAGGATATTCTTTTACAAAAAGAACTTTTTTGGATTAAGTTAATTAATACAGCTTATCCTTTTGGTTTTAATGACCATATAAAAGGTTACAAAAATATATCTGATATTGATAACCCTTTGACATATAAAGAAAATCATCCGTTCTTTAAATTAAAAATTACAAAAATTAGGAAAAGAAATGGTAAAAAGAATAACAAACGAGAAAATACTAACATAAACAATGCAATCGACTTTAGTAAATTTGTTAACAGATTTATTCAATTGAATTCAATACCAGAAATGTATAGATACATTAATACTTTTAAGAAAAAATATCTTAAAAAAGTTATAAGAATAACATGTAATAAAGAATGTCTGGATAATATAGATCCAAATAATTTTAGAATTCTCGTTAGTATGTTACGTAAATTTTATTTTAACGAAAATAATAGTAAATATTCCAAACCTGAACAAAAACTCAACAACTATATTAATGTTGGAACCACATATATAAATAGTGTTCTAGACAAAATTAACTTAAACAAAATGTTTAATAATAGCTATATACGTAAAGTGATAGAGAATAATTCTAATAAAAAATTTTACCTTTAAGATGTGTATTTAAATCACAAACTTCTTTTTCCAAAAAATGTTTAATTATAATACATTAATTAGAAATACAAGATTGTCAGAATTAAATTCAATCTTTAATAGTAAATGCTCATGTATCGAAGAAAAGTATAAAAAATTTGTTGACAAAACACATGAACATATTATCACAGGTAATTTAGAACTAATTTCAGATAAAGTTATTAAAAATTTAATTATAAAAAGGACAAACTTGTTCCAAAACATAGTGTTTCAAAAAAATATACAACTCTGGTTTGAAAATGTTTTTTCTTTATTTTTAGACAAAATTAAAAATAAATATAAGTTAAAAGATTTTCACCTCAATTTAATAAAACAAAAACTCAATATTTTAATGAAAAAGATATGGAAATCTTTGCTATATCATATTAGTGGAAAACAATAGATCATTCAAAAAATTGAATACACATAATGTAGAATACCTGAACTTTTTAAAAGAAAATTTTGTTATATGCCCTATTGACAAAGCAAATAATAATTATAGTTTTATTTGTAAAAAATTCAATTTAATCACTTTGGCGAAAGAACTGGGAATTGTTTCAAAAAATAGTAAGGTAAAAATTTCTAACTTTAATCAAACATATGAAATATATAACAAAGAAAACGAACTTGAAATTATCAACAGGCATAAAACCTTATGTTTAATTAATAAAATTAAGGTTGATGGAACAGAAAGAGTTCCATTGATATATTGTTTACCAAAACTACATAAAAATCCAGTCAAATTTAGATTTATAACTGGAGCGTGAAACAGCTCCTTAAAACCTCTTTCAAAAGAAATAACTATAGTTTTTACGTTCTTAAAACAGCATTTTATTAAATATATTAATATAATTACATCAAGAAATAAAAATTTTATTGGTTATTGGTCTATTAATAACATAAATATATCTAAAAAAAATTAGTAAAATTAATATAGAAAACTGTAGACTGTTTTCAGCAGATTTTACTAATATGTTTACTAGTTTTCCACATATTATTATATTAAAAACATAAAAGAATTAATAAAAATATGTTTTCAAAATGCAGGTAAAAAATATATTGCATATAATGGACACAACAACATTTATTTCACAAATAATAATACACAGAAAAAATATAAATATTATACAGCTGAAGATTTAATGTTTTTTTACTGAATACTTACTCAAAAATAGTTTTACAGTTTTTGCGGGCACAATTTATAAACAAATTGAAGGAGTACCTCAAGGAAGTAATTGCAGTCCATTACTTGCTGATCTTACATTATCAATGTTTGAATATAAATTTAGTAAAAGGTTAGTAACACAAAATCGTTACATAAACATACATCCATTTAGATACATGGATGATATTCTTATAATTCACAGTAAAAACAATCAATATATACAAGAACTACTTTGTGAAACGAAAATTCTCTTCAGCTTGAAACAACACATGAGTCAGATTACGACTGCAATTATCTCGATCTAAATATTAAAATTGTTAACAATAAAATAGTAACAAGATTATACAATAAAACAGACATTTTTAAATTTCATGTAATCAGATTCCCACATTTCTATTCAAATATATCAATAAAAGTTAAAAAATTAATCATATTTACAGAAACATTAAGATTAATTAGATGTTGCACTGCTTTCAAGGATTTTGTTGAAAACCTTATCAAGTTGATAACTAGACTTATCAAAAGTGATTATCCAGTTGATATAATTATAAGAAACATAATAAAATGTTTGAATAGAAATAAATATTTATTACAAAAATATGATCAGGATAATATACTACATTTCATTCCTAATTTACTTAATTATAATGTAAGATTTAAATACAAAAATAATAGTAATTGTCGCGTCTCGCGACCACGGCGTTCCCCTCCATCCTCCTGCGGGCGCGCGGCGCGTCAGCGAGCGGCCCCTCGCGCGGCCTGCCCCCGCCTCCGCTGGATTGATCCGCGGGCGGGGCGCGCGCACCGGAGCGGGTATATCCCGCTTCCCGCGCAAACCGCGGGGTCCATTCGACGCCGTCATCGATCGCGAGCGGCCGCGCTCGCCTGCCAGCTCCACTTCAGCCGCCGGGTGTCTGGTCACCGCGTCGTCCCTGCATTGTCCGGCATCGACTGCCGGTTGGATGGGAGGCGACCCTTCCTGGAAGGGTCGCCAGGGCTGAGGGCGCGGAGTGCCTTGGCACAGTGAAGCGCCCGGCCCATCCTGGTCCCACTCTTATTGCTCTGCCGGCTATGATTTCATCATCTACGTGTCCGGCCTATTCCGTTCCTACTATGTCGGCGCTGGTATTGAGATAAACCTATGAAGGTGTGTGGTGTGCAAGCGAGGGAATGCGGTGAGTCCGTTGCATAATGTGTCGGGTATTGCTGCTATTGTTTGTGTATCGTTATTGTCGCTGGGTTGCCGGGGGGAAAAGCCCGTTAAGCCCCTCGCGGGGCCCGGGCAGGGGGGGGGGCAGGCTCTGGCCCCCTGCCGGGACGTCGCGAGGGCAGTGTTATCGGGAGTCGGGCTGGCAACCCAGGGCTAGGGTAGTATGTCCCCCCTTTGGTCTCGTGCTGGCTGTAACCCTGGGGCTGAAGGGACGCAGTTCAGGTGGGGAGTGAAGGGAAGGACCCGGGGAATCCCCACTACGGGAGTGGCACTTCAGGGCATGGGACCCTTCACCTCCCCGGGGCATCGGGCCTTGGCAGCTTCGGGTGCCCCATGGGGCAGGTTGGTGTCCCACGTGTACACGGCACAGCCGCTGCACTGGGGCCGCCGACTTGCAACATGGTGCATCGGACGTTGGCAAGCGGACCCGTTGGCCAGTCGGTCTGGAGACAGCCGGCTGGCTGTAAAAACGGCCCTGCCACGCCCGGTGCAGGGGCTGTGTTGCCCTCGGGGCCTGTAGGCCAAGGGGTCTTTTGCGGGGATCGGGGCCAAAAGTGGGCATTAGAGGGCCACGGCCGGGGAGGCAACGGCGCAGGGGTCCAGGCTGGACTGTGGCAACCAGCCAACTTGTGCGCCGTCCCCGGGCGTGCAGTCCCTTGGGGTTTCTCAAGCCCAGGGGCTTTTCATGGGGGTAAGGCGACGCGCTGGGCGTCTGCGACGGGTGGGGTCTAGACCACGTGCTAATAAGTACCAGGCATGGGTAAGTCCTGGTCGCACCCAAGGGCAAGCGCTTGCATTCCACTACCATACGGGCTGGCCACCCGGTTAGGTAGCTTGGTAACGGTGTCGGTTGGTAGCCCCGTCGCATGGTCCTCAGTCCCCCCTCTCGTTTAGCTCCCTGGGTTCCTTGGGTTATCCATGCCCCTTCGCCCCCTCCTTCTTTAGCACCCTATACACCTACAGTTGGCCCCCATAGCTCTTTTGGGCTCCGTCTGTAGGACGGACGAACTGGGTCCCCCTTCACAACTTCAGGTGTCAATTCAGCAAGTGAGGGGTTGCAGCCACCCCCCCCCCCTGTAGTATATTTCATAGCAACAGGTAACTCATCACATTCCCTGCACCTAGCGTGGGTTTATCTCAAACCTTGCCATTTCATTTTACTCTTCCCTCGTTCCTTTGCCTCTCTACCCATTCTCCTCTGTTCTCCAGTCATTTCCTCTCTCTATCTCCCTCAGTTCCTTTCTTCATCCCCTTAGTTAGCTTTTTTCTATTTTTCAGTAGTTGCTTACCTTATCGTAGTTCCCTCTTTTCTTTAGCTTCCATTACCCTTCTCTCTTAATATTTCTATCCTTTTCTTCTTCTTCATTTCCTCCCCCTGGCGCTTTACTGTATTCGGGACGCGAAGTGCTCTCAGCCCCCATCCATTCCATCTCCTCATCCATCCGCTCGTTACCTCGCGCTACCACGGGTGTCCGCCATCAGGCGGCCCCGTGAGTCGACATTTATAGTGCGCATTTCAGGTAATCGCAGTTGTTGACTCCGACAATGACGACGATCGGTTCCATCAAGACCCAGATCACCAAGGCGGCGAAGGCGCTGAGGGCCTCAATGGAAGAGGCCGACAAGCTGCGGACGGGGCAAGTACCATCTGACGCCCCCGCAGGTAAGTCCGCGTCGGTCGACCCCCTCACGTGGTCGACCATTGGAAACGCGTACCTACGACTAAAGCGACGCATCGAGTCGCTGGAGGAGCGCTGGGAGCGGGCTGAAGAGTTCGCTCTGGAGCAGGCTGAGGACGCGCCCGGCATCCTCGAGGAATTCCGCGCGCATTGGACAGCCAATGCATGCGCGGAGTCCATCGAGGAAGCCGAAAGGCTCGTACTCGAGTTGGGTACTGCTCGAGTGCAACTCGAAAGGCAAACTCCCTCCAGTGGTGGACTACCAGAGGTCAATTCAGTTGCCGACTCGATCGGAGTCGAGGGTCGCCAGCCTTCCACTCCATCTCAAGAGCGACCTACCGACCGAGGCCCGGCACAGCCACGCTCCGGCCCAGGGGAGGAGCAGCTGGCACCGCGGAGGGAGAGCCCACAAACTCCTTCCGCCCCCATGGCCAGCCTTAACGGGCTCCCTGCGGGCCAAGGAGCGTCAGCATACTACAGCCATGACCCAATTCAGTTAGTGAAGCTTCCACCGTTTGAGCTTCCAGATTTCAATGGAGATATGCACGCCTTCCCAGAGTTCTGGGAAATGTTTGCCGTAGCAGTTCACGATAACCCAACCGTTCCAACTATTTCAAAGTTCCTATATCTCAAAGGCAAACTCAAAGGCGAGGCATACAAGCTTATCTCCCCACTTCAGTTTTCCGAATACAACTATCAACAAGCAGTTCAGCTGCTGAAGAAGACGTACATGCGCCCTGACATCTTGCGCATCCAGCTCGTGCAGGAGCTTCAAGCTGTGCCGCCGGCGCACGACATTCCCACGTCACAGCGTACCACACTGTGCACGCTGAAGGCGCTGTGGGTGCAGCTGGAAAAGCTCGGAGAACACCCTGCCTCCACTGCGCACAAGTGCACGATAGGAGAAAAATTCCCACTGCGCACGATGGAAAAAGCTGGTGAACTCAAGAACGCCGGCGAGGACTGGACAGTCAACCACCTATTGGACGCTCTTGACCAGGTCATCGACCGCCAAGAGGCGCTCCAAGGAGTCCACCCAGCCTTGGCGTCGGCACACGTCACCCAGCAGCACAGTTCACGCTCGCCATCCCGAGCAGAAATACGGCGTCCGTCACCACGCCGTCACTACACCGAACGGCGTAGGAGCCACTCACCAGGGAGGGACAACATATCCAAAAGGCGTCGCTGCCCATTCTGTATTCGTGGAAAACACGAGCCGGAACGATGCTATGAAGTCCCAACGCAGCACGCCCGAAGGGAAATCGTCAAAGACCGTCGACTCTGCTGGAAATGTCTCAAGCCCGGACATCATAGCAGCGACTGTACGGCGCCATCATGTCAGTACTGCACCCGCAGACATCACAAGTCGCTATGCTATAGGCGAGGAAACTCGCAAAGTCCGGCGCGTCGAAACACCTCAAGACGGGATCGTTTCTCAAGACCACGTTCACCCCGTCGGAGATCTTCCAGCACGGAGTCTCGCTATTCAAACGGCAGACGGTCACGTTCGTCCAGCTGGTCCTCCAGGACCCCCTCCCCTCGTAGAGGCCGTTCTCCTGAACGCCGGGACTCTCCCCATCCGAGAGTCGGGTTTAGAAACCCACCTGTTACTTCAGATCCAGTTCAATCTCATCATTACACCACGACATCCATGGAGACAAGCGATTCGAGCGATAGCGAGCTCGAGCAGCTTCAGGAACCAGGGTCGCAGACTAGAGTTCACGTCGCGATCACTCCAAACGCGTCCGCCAAAACGGTCGCATGCAGGTCGCGATCACCTGGTAGGGAGCCTCGGCTCATGATTGTCGAGGCACTTACGCACAACTTCAATACAAAGGCCGATCAGCTTCTTACTGTCTTTTTAGATAGTGGAAGTCAGCACAGTTTTATCTGCAAAGATACTGCGCAATCTCTCGGCTTGCGGCTCAAAAAGCCCAAAACCATTACGGCCATTACATTCGGTGGATATCAGCACACCGAAAAGTCCTACCAGGTCAAAATCACACTTCAAAACCCAGTTACGGGCACCCCGGTGAGGCTGAAACTCTGGACACGCACTCACATTACATCTGTGCCAGACAGCATGAGCGTCAAGACCACTCCACAACACCAAAAACGTCCCCGAACAGGCTCCGTAAACGTCGATGTCCTGATAGGGATGGACTACTACTGGAGTGTTGTCGACCTCAATCGTAATCGTCAGCTCTCATCGGGTTTAGTCAAGTCATATACCAAACTGGGCCCGCTTCTTTCCGGTCCAAACGTGCCATTTCCTCGAGTCCTTTCGACTTCGGTCGATCAGAAGGCGATCAACGCAGATACGGACTCTGTAGTCCGTAGACTCCTCGCCCTAGACTCAGAAGGATTGGACGAGGACCGTGATACCGCGGACTCAGAAATAATTCAGCAATATTACAATACAGTTCAGGTAATTCAAGGTATGATCCACGTGCAGTTCCCTTGGAAAACCAACCATCCTCACCTGCCGGACAATAAGGCGCTCGCAATGCGCCGGCTCGAAAGTCAATACAATAAGCTCCACGTCAATTCCAAATTATGGAGCGAATACAGCAATACATTCGAGCAACAGTTGAAATCCGGCATCATCGAGGAGGTTACACAAGATCCGAAAAAAGGGACTCCCGTGTATTACATACCCCACCAGGCTGTCATCAAAGAAGACAGCAACACTACAAAACTTCGCATCGTATTCGATGCGAGCAGTCACATGAGAGACGCTCCTAGTCTCAATGACTGCATACATCAAGGGCCAGCAATGTTGCCCGACTTGTGCGGAACATTGCTCCGCGCAAGACTCACTCCAATACTCATTACAGCCGATGTCGAGAAAGCATTTCATCAGATCAGACTACAGGAGAGCCAGAGGGATGCGACGAGATTCTTGTGGCTAATCGATCCATCTAAGCCACCTACCAGGGACAACATCCGCACCCTCAGATTCACGCGTATTCCATTCGGCGTGAACGCTTCTCCTTTCCTCCTGAGCATGTCCATAAAATATGCCCTGGAGAGAAACCAGGACAACAGCCTTAGGGAGGAGATCCTTGCCAACACGTACGTAGATAACCTTCTCATCGGCGCCACAAGCACCGAAGAAGGGATCTCAAAACAACGGCAATGCAAGGATGCATTCTCCAATATGGGTATGAACCTTCGTGAGTTCATGTCCAATGACCAGGCTGTGACAGAACGCGTTCCTGAAAAGGATCGCATGAAAAGGACACCAGGAGCGACAGTGAAACTTCTCGGCATTCGGTGGAACCCCAATTCAGATCAGTTACAGGTGCCTACCAGAGCGTTGAAGGCAGTCAATTCAAAGCGAACCGCCTTAAAGGCGCTCGCATCGACGTTCGATCCTCTTGGGCTCTTAACCCCTCTTTTCGTTTCAGCGAAAACCTTCGTTCAAGATCTGTGGCTCAAGAAGACTGACTGGGATACGCCTCTGGACAAGGACACCATGGCCAAGTGGAACGACATCATCCACGGCATCTCCGGATTCGTTGGAACCGTGCCAAGATATGTCGCGAGCACTTCGGAATGCAGGTACGATTTAGTTGTTTTTTCGGATGCTTCGAAACGGGCATTCGCAGCGGCGGCATACCTGGTATGCAGGCCGCTTCGCGGAAAGCCCTTTAGTCACCTCATCTATGCTAAGGCTAAACTCGCTGCGCCGGAGAAGACCACCATCCCGCGACTAGAATTACAAGCTGTAGTCTTGGCCGTTAAGATCGTTCAGTTCCTGAAGAAGGAGCTCACAATTCAAATTAGTTCAGTTCAGTTGCTGTCTGACTCGCAGATAGCATTATACTGGATTCATTCTAAAAAACAGCTCAAAACTTTTGTTCATAACCGCGTGAAACTCATTCACGAGGTCAAAAATGAGCTGGAAACGGCTAATATCCATTGCCGTTTCTTTTACGTCAATACAGACCAAAATCCAGCAGATTGTGCCACCAGAGGTCTTACGGCCTCGGAGATCAAAAATCATATGTGGTGGCATGGGCCCAAGTACATTCTGCAATCACCATCTTCTTGGCCCAACTCTAACATGGATTTCACTTCAAACGTTCCAGTCTCCAAAGAGGCGGAAGTTGAGTTCAAATCTATCACTTCAGCTTCAATACAGTCATATAAGTCGTTCGTACCATTCGAACGAACCAATTCATATGCGAAACTCGTTCGGGTAACGGCCTATGTGTTTAAATTTGTAGCTAAACTACGATCTCTCCGTGCCAAAAGGCACGAGGGCCGACCAGCGAACGTAAATCGCACTATCACTCAGTTCAGTACGTCGCCCTATGTTACCACGAGCGACTGGAAGGCAGCAGAGCTTGTCGTCATCCGCGAACACTATCGCGAGAGCTCTGACCAGCTGCAGAGTCGCGTGGTTCAGAAATTTCAGGTTAACCAGAGCGCTGACGGGATCTACCGCGGAACGTCACGGATGGCCCACGCAAGGATTCGATCAATACCAAGTAATCCTATTTTACTTTTACCCTTCCATCCGTTGACACGCATGCTGATAACTTATTATCACGTTAAACTGCTCCACGCGGGATCCCAACACTTGATCTCTGCGCTCCGGAATGAGTTCCTCATTCCTAGGGTCCGTAGGCTCGTCGCTAATGTTATTTCAGGTTGCATCATCTGTCGCCGACACCAGGGTCGTCACTATCCGTACCCGAGATCGCCTGATCTACCCGCTGAGCGAGTCAACCAGAGTCGACCATTCGAAAACACCGGTCTCGACTACTTTGGACCGCTCCTGATCCGTACCGACGACAACAAGGACCAAAAGACGTGGGTTTGCTTATTTACTTGTATGTCTACTCGGGCAATTCATTTGGAATTAGTTGCGGACAATACAACAACCCACTTTCTCCTAGCGTTCCGGCGCTTCATATCGCGACGAGGCACTCCAAACCTCGTCATGAGCGATAATGCGCCCACCTTTAAGCTAGGACGAGAAGTCCTTGTAAATGAGTTACGCCAATTCATGGAGGACAGGGCAGTCCTCGATTTCAGCTCCTCATCGGGATTCGAATGGCGCTTTATTACTCCACTATCGCCGTGGAAAGGAGGTTTTTACGAGAGGTTGGTAGGCTCGGTGAAAACCGCGTTGAAGAAGACAGTTCATCGCAACACTCTCGACCTTTGGAACCTCCAAACGCTCCTTACGGAGATAGAATCCACGCTAAATACGCGCCCACTAACTCCACTTTCAGGCGAAGCGACGGAACCAGTTCATATCCTACGGCCCATCGATTTGGTTAGCCCACAGTTCAGTCTAGGCCACTTAGGAAGTCCTAAGATGGCAGTCACTTCAAGGGACCCGTTCGCTGTTACGGAGTCCCAAGAGTTTCTTGTCTGCCAGTACAGTCTCCTCAGAGACTCCCTTAAGACCTTCTGGGAGTTGTGGCACAAGGAGTACTTGCAAGCGCTTGCGGAGCGGAATCAAATCCGTTCTGCGAAACAACAGGGCGCAGCACGACAACCACATGTAGGAGACGTCGTTCTAATTCAGACGGACAATACTTCGAGGTCTAATTGGCCGCTGGGACTGATCGTAAAGATCAACAGCTCAGCTGACGGATCGGTAAGATCTGTAGGGGTTAAAACGGGCAAAAATAAAATTCTAGATCGATCCGTGAACCAGCTGATCCCCCTCGAAGTCGTCGCTGAAGACACTGCTCTCGTCAAGACCAAGAAGCAGCCCGGCACGCCAACAAGGATCCAACCGCCTCGAAAGGCGAAGAAGACCTTCATCAGATGAGTTTCTTCCATTTTGTCCGTCGATACTGTAGTTTCGTCCCATTTCATGTGTTTCGCAATTTTATTGCGCTCCAATTGCACTTTGGCCACTTCACTAGGGACCTCTGCGGCTTATTTCCTTGTTTGCTTCTCTCTTAGTGTTCCCTGTAGAATCTTCCTCTTTCATCACCTCTCTGATTGTTCTTCCTTTTCTCCGTATCTCCTTCCCTTGTTTTCCTCCTTCTCTATATCTTCTCACCTCTCGGGCAGACTCCTCTGAGCACTACAGTACCCGTGCAACGCCGCCGGTGAAACAACCTTAGGATACAGCCGCTATGGCTCGCGCTCTGACCTCATCGCGCTCATTCTCCACCATAGTGGCAGCGCTCGTTAGTCGCACTCCTATCCCCACCGGCAGCACGTCCTCCGTCATTACAGTCTGCCCATTAGTACCATTTCACTTAATTTTTCATTTCCTTGCTCCTCTAGCTTTCTCTCGCCAATTTCTCACTCTACTCTCTTTGTCTATATCCTTAGTCCATTGTTCTTCATCCCCGTGTGTGCTAAACCGGCTTTATTTGCATCTAACACCTTCATCCTTCCTCCACTTTCTCGTATTTTTTCTCTCCTTTAGGTTTCTCACCTAAAATTCCTACTCTATCTCCTCCTTCTTCTACCCCTTGTGTTCTATATTGTTTGTTTTTGCTGTTCGGGGTCCCCTTCGTTTCACTTGTTCATGTTCGCCACTCCATCGTTGTCCACGGGCTCCCTCATGATGACTCATTCTTGCGAGGCACAGTTGTACTATTAGCGGGTCCCACCACGAAGTCCTTAAGGCGCACGGACCCTGCTACCGTCGCAGCCCTAACGCCCATGACTCATCGGCGCGTGATACTCCAGTCACTTAGCCTCCCCCCTACCGTTCTCTACCCGTTCCATTTCCTCTCCATTTCAGAATGGGTTCTACTTGCTCTTAGCATAATTCACGTGCATTTGCCACCACTGTAGATGAGAACGGTCCGAAACTTTTTCATTTCAGATATCCTCAAGCGTTTCGTACAACGATGCCTTCGCAAACCCGTGGTCAATCCCGTCGAGGACGAGGCGATCGTGGAAGCCGCCAGCAGCAGGAACCTACCGCACGTGGCGGACGAGGAGGACAGAGTCGAGGGACAACTCCAACCACCAGGCAAGTTCCTTCGCGTTCCTCCTATGCTTCCGTCACTAGACGGTCCACGAGGCTGTCTCAGCCTCGGGGTAGTTCTTCGATTGTTCCTGTTGCCTCGTCCACCAGTTCAGTGTCTCGGTCGACGGCCGTGCTCGCCACTGCCCCCGTAACCGTAGCGGCGCCTACTGCGCCACAGCTACAGGGCAGTTGGGCTGAGCATATGGAAGCCGAGACGTCAGTTCAGAGCCAACAGGCTCGGCGCGAGGCTGGCACCCAAATTTCTCCCTCTTTGGTCAGTTCAGCCAAGAAGCCTCGTGCCACGTCACCAACCCCACTTCAAAAGGAGGGTAAGGCCCCAGCCGCTCCAGAGCCGCCTGTAGCTCCTCCACAAAAGGAGCCGGCTCAAGCAGGAGCAACCGGGCAGGAGACTGCCCGCGAGGAGCCCACATCAGCTGCGGACTACCCGCGCTACCAGGAGCTCCTCGCCCTACTTCAGATAAGGCTCAATACAGGAGCCTCCTCCGACAATTCAGCTACAGCGGCCCAGTCATCCGCCGCATCGTCATCGGACGCCCGTAGCACCCACCAGCTCACGGAGACCGGTTTCAGGACGGCCTTCGACTACATCAATATCAATAACCTCCTGCGACCGAACATCGCGGCCCTCAAGATCCCCGTTAAGGAGGTGACACCATCTAGGAGGGCCGACTACGAATCAGTAGCGCGGATCGTGGAGCTACTCCGGTCCATGCAGGAGCTGTCCACTACAACGACGCAGCGGTTCCACAATCTAGGCGTCATGATGACGCGGGCAGACCCCCTCCAATTCAGATACACTGTCCTCATGGGATGGATCCATGAGCTGGTCCACAGCATTGCGCTGTTAAATGACTACATCTACCAGCTCAACCACATCACCGTCCCAAGGCTGTTGGATTGGGCAGAGGACCGGGACTACTTCCGCGCGACATTACAGCTCTTCCGCGTTACGGAACGAACCATTTCAGATGCGATTCAGTTCGCCTCCGCGGTCGTCGCCCACGCGATTCGTATGATTCGCGTGGTGGAAGCTCATCAGCTCCTGCTGGTGCTCCACGAAGGCGTTGGTGTCATCACCAACGACGACCAGCAATACGCGGTAGACTCCTCCCTACCAATCCCGGAGCCCATTCCAACAAATCGATACCGCATCGAGGAAACACTTCAGTGGTGGAGGGAAAATTACAGCAACGCCCTCATGATCGCCGTTACAGACGGCTACCTGCGCACGCATTCGGTGGATCAATTTTTGCAGGAAGAGCGGCGGGCCAGAGAACAGCAGCAGCAGCAAGCCGCACCACAGCCTGCGGTGCTGGCTACAACATCCGTCCAGCAGACTGCTGCCAACGAGAAGCCACCGGCTGAAAAGCCCGCACCCGCTCCACAGCGACCATCTACTTCAGCTGTAAATCAGCGACCATCCACTTCAGCTGCGAGCCAGCAACCGTCCACCTCGGCGGCGGGGCAGCATTCTCAGGCCCAAGGGCAGCCTCAGCAACAGCGCCTACAGGACGAGCCTTGGCCCCTTAACCCATACAGGGGCCGCAGTCCGATCCGGCTGGACGAGGAAGCCCGAAGGTACCTGCCAAAAACGCCGCCACCGCATCCACCGCCATCACAAAGGCGTTCGTGCGCATTCTGTTTCGATGTGGACCACTACAGCTCGGATTGCCTACGTCATCCGAGGCTGAGCGAGCGCGAGAAACTTGCACTACAATTCAGGTACTGCTCGAACTGCCTCAAGCAACATCGAGGCACCTGCTTGCGCCGTACACCTTGCACTATGTGCAAGAAGGAGGGCCATCACCGCGCGTTTTGCGTCGACAACCCCCGCGCGCTGCCAGACATTTCAGAACGGCCAAACGCCTTCTACCGCCGCCTCGCGCAGCGCACGTTTCGTCCTTGCCCTCCGGACCAACAGGACGTACAAAAGTACGACGTCCCACTTAACGTTGCCATGGCGCAACGCCGCCGCGAATCGCGGCAGCGGGTCGCTCCTCCTGCTCCACCCCACGCTGGTCGCCGGGAGGCCTCGCCCCACGAGGAACAGGAGCCCCCGAGGCAGCAGGAGGAGGACCAGGACCACGACAGCGAGGCGTCGTGGTGAAGCAACGTAGTCAATTCAGCGTTTAGCGCACCGTTTAAGGTAATACACCCAATTCAGATAACCGTTTAGTTATTTCAGAGTAGTGTAGAGGCAGGTCAGCGATGGGATCGAGCCAACACCGACAGCGATCCGGACACAGACGTAAGTGAACTTTGAGACTAATTCATGTTCAGGATCGTGCCGTTTCCCAGTTGACCTGCAATAGAAGACGCCGACAGGACGGAGGCCCACGTCATCGTGGGGCCCGCCAGCAGCCAAGCCGTCCAGGACGTGAACCGGTCGCCAAGAGCAACGCAGCCATCGAGCCGAGCTTTAGTCATTTCATTTTTTACAAGTGAACAGTTCATCCCAACCTTTTTATTTCCAGATAGCTCGAGTCAATAACGAATCGATGGCGCGAACCACAACGACGGGACAATACATGGCGATCGACGGCAACATCACACGCACGCTGGACATCTCGTATAGGGCTAAGTCCTTTTACTTGAGCTGCTCATTTCAACTGTCGGTTTTTATTCTTTCATTATGCAATACATTCTTTTAGAAAAATCTTTATTCAAATAACCATACAGATGTAAATCGGCACATTACAGTTCTGGTGGTCGGTCGCATGGTCCGCATGGAAAACGTGGTGCGATGGTTGGATGGTTCCGACCCACGGACGGGTCAAGGTGTGGCAAGTCGGACGGACCGACCCAGGCGATGGTAGTAGGTCCTTCGGGGCCGAATCCAGCCTCTCCGATGGCAGTTCAGTATGTCTGTATGGTTGAATGTTTTTGTATGTATTTTGATTATTGTTGTATATCTGGCATTTCATATTTTTGTGTATTTTGCTATTTTGTATGTTGTTTATATTTCTGTGTTGCCAATTCATTATCGCTATCATATCCCGCCGCATTATGTAGGTTTTTGTTGTTCATACTCCCCTTCGAGGAGGCTTTGCTCAGTCAATCCATTTCCTTTTGGACATATTAGGCTGTAGTTGATTATTCATCAGTGGCTTAGTGTCATAGCTTAGTTCAGCCACTCTCCCTCTCATGCATTTCATCCCATTTCTGCAACTCCTAGCCTAGTGTCCCCATCACGTGCAGGCCTCCTCCGATATGTGTGGAGTCGAGGCATTTCAGATAGGGCCGGCCGTAGTAGTAGCCATTCCATGTGTGAAGTTTATATGTGTGTTTTCCTGTCAGCCGGCAGAGATCTCCTTGCCATTTCATCCCTAGTTGGCCGGGTGCTCCGCTCATATCTTTACTTCACGGCGTTCCGAGGTCCTGGTCGGTTCTATTGGGGGGCGGTCGTTCTCCCGTGTAATCCGCAGTCGATGCCCCCTAAAACAATTCAAAACGGGCCTTAAGCCCAATGGTGACCAGGCAGCCTCGCAGCTCATCCCCCGCGGGAGGTCTTCTTTTCTGGGCGGGAGTGTCGCGTCTCGCGACCACGGCGTTCCCCTCCATCCTCCTGCGGGCGCGCGGCGCGTCAGCGAGCGGCCCCTCGCGCGGCCTGCCCCCGCCTCCGCTGGATTGATCCGCGGGCGGGGCGCGCGCACCGGAGCGGGTATATCCCGCTTCCCGCGCAAACCGCGGGGTCCATTCGACGCCGTCATCGATCGCGAGCGGCCGCGCTCGCCTGCCAGCTCCACTTCAGCCGCCGGGTGTCTGGTCACCGCGTCGTCCCTGCATTGTCCGGCATCGACTGCCGGTTGGATGGGAGGCGACCCTTCCTGGAAGGGTCGCCAGGGCTGAGGGCGCGGAGTGCCTTGGCACAGTGAAGCGCCCGGCCCATCCTGGTCCCACTCTTATTGCTCTGCCGGCTATGATTTCATCATCTACGTGTCCGGCCTATTCCGTTCCTACTATGTCGGCGCTGGTATTGAGATAAACCTATGAAGGTGTGTGGTGTGCAAGCGAGGGAATGCGGTGAGTCCGTTGCATAATGTGTCGGGTATTGCTGCTATTGTTTGTGTATCGTTATTGTCGCTGGGTTGCCGGGGGGAAAAGCCCGTTAAGCCCCTCGCGGGGCCCGGGCAGGGGGGGGGGCAGGCTCTGGCCCCCTGCCGGGACGTCGCGAGGGCAGTGTTATCGGGAGTCGGGCTGGCAACCCAGGGCTAGGGTAGTATGTCCCCCCTTTGGTCTCGTGCTGGCTGTAACCCTGGGGCTGAAGGGACGCAGTTCAGGTGGGGAGTGAAGGGAAGGACCCGGGGAATCCCCACTACGGGAGTGGCACTTCAGGGCATGGGACCCTTCACCTCCCCGGGGCATCGGGCCTTGGCAGCTTCGGGTGCCCCATGGGGCAGGTTGGTGTCCCACGTGTACACGGCACAGCCGCTGCACTGGGGCCGCCGACTTGCAACAGTAATAACATTTATCTATAAATCAATAATGGTATGTTTGTTAGAAATAACTTTAAAATGAGAGCAAGAACTACATTCTGAATGATAATGATAGGGTATGGATATAGTTGATAAACTTTAGCATAAACTTAGTAGGTTTCATTTTATCGGAACTTTCATTTCATCGACACCGTTTAGAGTGAGTGGTAAGTTGTAATTTAAAATTCACAGAATTGCACATAAGGTATTTTTACAAATAATATTTAAAATAAATAAATAATTAATAATAGAAAAGTTTTAAAAACAATTTCCAAAAAATAATATAAATAATTTTTAAAAATTTTTCTATGAATATTTTTTAAAAATAATAACAATTTTTTAAATAAAAAAAATAAATATATATATATATATAAATTTAATTTAAATTTTAAAATATATATATATTTTAAAAATATATAAATAAATATGTAAATACGGTTATATAATGAAAGAAACGTTCATAAACATCAGTTTCTTGTCAAGTGTAACGTATTATACAGTTTTAAGACTTGTGTTTTAAGAAATGTGTTGTAATATTAAGCTAGGCATTATTAAGTTACCTGTTTTATTTTATTTTGTTCTGTTAATTTCGTGTCATAACATAGGTTGTTAATTTTGTCTTGATTTGTAAAATTTAGTTGTTAGTACATAAGTTTAAACACATAAATAATATGCCACCTAATATTGTACTAACAACTAAATTAATTAGTTACCTTCTTCACTGATGAGCCTCGGCGTAACTAATTATAAACATGTTTTGTATGAAGGTAGAGGCGAAACAAAACATGTTTAAATTGTTGTTAGACGTCGATGTTTCGGATGGTGTTGTTGTCCTTTGTCCAAAATTGTTGTGTCATTGTATTCTATGTTATTGAAAAGTTATGAAAATAGTAATTTTAATTAAAAAATAACAATAATATATTAATTATTTTAAGAAATTTAAAGCATAGATTCACACCAAATTCTATTAGATAGAGCTCGAAATTCTGATGTAGAGCTATGTTTCTTTCACACCAACATGTATCTTTACACCGGTTTTGTAAATCCTCTGATCATCCTATTGATTGCAGTCCCAGCAAATCTGGTCGACCTTGTGTGCCCCGCTCGTCCATCGGGCCGCCGACGTGGGGCCGCCAACGACGGCCTCCGTCGGGCCGTTGCCCGGCGGGCGCGCGACGGGTGTCACAGCGTGAGCAGAGACGGCGAGCAGGGGGATGACGCCGCAGATATGGCCGCCTGGACGCGCGGCCGCGCTGCCCACGACCAGCTGATACGAACGCTACGCACCCCTTGCGCTGTACCCTTTGACCAATCTTGCCTCATGGATATGAGGTGCGGTGAATGCGTTATAACGCAAAATAGTTTATATGAAAACGAACATATAAAGAATTTTGTGAGCCACGGTTTGGAACTCCACAGAACGTGCTCGGTGGTTCAGCAAGAAACGTTCTTAGCTCCTAGATGTGTTACTTCTGAAAATTAAGGAGTACTGCAGTACTAGTGAAGACTAATCGTAATAAGAAAAGTGATCAACTGATTGAGAAAACAGTCCGTTAAAAATTCGTTAAATTTCCAAAAAATTCCGTGAATTGGTTAAATTAGATTTTAACAAAAAATACCGTTAATTCGTTAAATCATTAACCTTAACAAGATTATTTTGCCATTGAGCAGTGTACGATAAAATCGAGTCAGATATGTTAAGACATTTAGTAGCAGGTGAACCTGCAAAGTTGACCAATCTATCTATCTTCAAGACCGATGCTGCGATTCTGCTGCAGAATATAAGAAGTCGAGTGAATAGAGCGAGAATACACCTAGAGTTCTGTATCGCCGGAACATTTAAGGGTGTTCACTTGTTTACTTATATGTTGTGAGTGTGCTACATATCCGGAAAGAGCAACACGCATACAAAGCTTCTAACATAATCAGCTTAATCTTAACAGAAGCAGAACAACATGTGCGAAAAGAGCGTCAAGAGGAAGCTAGATGTCGTTTTTGTCGGCATTGCAGTTGTGATTGCTAACATACGAATTGATGGAACCTCACTGAACAAAGTAATATTGAAAATAATGGACACTGGCTTGCAATCTAAAATCGCACAATATGTGTAAACTATTTATTTTAGAGATGCACTCAATCGTTGCTGGAATAGATTTTTCATAATTGCAGAACTCGCTCCGCATTACATGGTTTTATCAATAGGTCGTGCATGAGTTTAGAGCCTCATTTAGGAAACCATTCGGGTGTTAAATTGAAAACAGAAACGGAAGCTCTTGCTAGGCCTCTCGTTATTTCACCATCACTTTCCGATCTGTTTCCACGCTCATACGTGAGTACAAAGGACTTGCTGGTTTTTTTTGTTTTTTACGCTGGAGATAAGAATAGAGAGCACTTTGCTCTTGGCTTTCAAACGTTATGGTGACTGTTTGGAGGTTAGCAGCCAGTTTGGTCCAACGTAGCTTCCTGGCTCAGGGTTAGGCCATCGCAGCGAAAAGATACTGTGAGGAACTCGACAAACTCGAAAAAAGGTGTAATACTACTCCATAACAAGTCCCGACCGCACATTTTATTAATAACATCAGAAATAACTGATTGAAGTATAGAATTTTTGACCCATAACGACGTTTGTGATCCTGCTTAGAACGTTGAAGCCGAGCTGTTGAGGTCTCCATCGTCAAGCTCAACACCGGGCTGTGACTCAATATGTGGGACCTAAAGCGAGGAAGGCTTTGGTGCCTTTTCAAATAGTTGGATGCAAGTCAAACATCTCTTCGCAGTCTTCATGTCCACAAGTCAACAACAGCTAGGTGGCAGTGGCGAGAAAAACGGGCAAAGAAACTATTCTGGATGAATGAAATTATTAAGCAACTTGTTTTTTTTTGCGAGATGAAAATTATTATTTTTATTTTCCGAAAACTGCGGATTACTCATACTTTGCCTAAGGATCTAGTGATAAACAGGCTTACACATCGCTTCGATTCAATCTTTGTTTTCATTTTTGCAATGAAAAAACTAGCTAAAATGAAAAAAAAATCAAATAATCAAATATATAACTAACGTCATATTCGACGTAGAATGTCTGATTCTTCAGTAAGCCTTCAATTCCGAATCCGGTTCAGTTTCCACGAATCGAGCATGGATGAAAAAGTCAAAGAAGCTTGGGGCCTCACTTTACAATTCAGTATGGTCATCAAATTTCTTCTTGCGTAGCTACATCTTCAGTGCTCGAAACAAGTGTTGTTAGGCGGGCCAAGTCGAACGATGTGGCAGAATTTTCAATTCAAATTCGACAGTTTTCTCCAAAGTAATTTTTTGCTTTGGGCTTTGGAATGTAGAGGAGCAACGCTGTCAGTTTCCTTAAGCTTACGGCGAAATGTGCGTGGAATTATAATTGCTGTAGTAGAACAGAGTATAATTGAGCTATCACGATACGCTAAGTAGGAAGCAGCAGTTTCACATTCCACCAACATCTCCTAATCGAATTCACCACAAATTTCTACTATTTTCAGCCGTTTCCTCGGCTTTTCAAGCTCTGCACGAAAGACCCTATTTTTCTACCGATTTTGTTTAACCTACACGTTTACTTTTCTGGCCAATTGTGAGGCGTGTGGGACCAAATTTGACGCCAGTTTTCTGTAAAGCAGCGTTGGGAGATTTCTGAAAATTGTAGTGCAGTTGCAGCCGCCTGCGTTCTCGTCAGTTCACCAGCAGTATCATTTACTCTCTGATTGTGAGAGCATCGCGCAAAGCTCATCACGATCTTCAAGCAAAATGTCTCGAGACCTAAAACGCTGGAACAAACACTTGACAGCCATGCGAAATAGCGGTGGCGTCGGCTGCTTACATCTTTTGTAAAATTCATAGTACACGATGGTATAGAATTGGATTTTGTCCATCGAAGTCATGCTGGGTACCAATTAAATAGAAGCAATTATATGCCGTTTGGTTGTAAGTTTCTAGATAGTTACACATTGCATTGACAGATGGTTTTCTAATCTAATAACGAACACTTAGTGCTCTAAAAACGTCGATACGTTTGAAAGTTCTGACCGAGAATAACGATACACCTGTCAACTTTATGGGAATAAAAAAATGACGCAGTAAGTACAGTACCGCTGCTAGACCTTCAACCAATTGAAGTTTGCGACGCAAAAACGCGTTTTTTGCGTCGTGTACAAACTCTGCTTGCGAGTTTGTAAAGCATCGTGTGGCCTTCTTGCTACAAAACAGAACACCTCGGAATAAACTATTTTATTTGGTTAATAGGCTAAGGTGATTGTTAGAGAGAATGTCGATCCGGCACAATGGAGTGAGGTGAAGTGAACTTCAAGGTGACTTTCGAAAGTGGTCCTCAGCTGGACCCCGAGCCGGAGGAGGAACGTAGGCTGCCTCGATCCGTCCGTCGCCGTCCGTCCGATCGTCGCTCGTCCTCCCCGTCGTGGGCTTGGCCCAGCTTAAATACCCGTGATGACTCACGGATTCTCCTGAGTTCTCCTTGACAGTATCGTGACTGCGATGAGTCACGACACTCCGCCGCCCAGCATATGGTTACGAATTGGACGCCGCTTGACCGAAAGCCATGTTCAAAACAGGCGATCATCGAAGTTCGTCCAGGGCTCGAAATCTGCCGAACACAAGCGTTCTCCGCTCGTGATCACAGCCGGCCCATGCTTGTTTTTTACTCAAGCACTTACGAAGGTTGCGCGAGACTCTGCGGGCCAAGGAGAACCAGAAAATTGACGTGCGAGGAACTTTTTTTTGAATAAACTACTTTATTTGGTTAATAGGCTAAGGTGATTGTTAGAGAGAATGTCGATCCGGCACAATGGAGTGAGGTGAAGTGAACTTCAAGGTGACTTTCGAAATTGGTCCTCAGCTGGACCCCGAGCCGGAGGAGGAACGTAGGCTGCTTCGATCCGTCCGTCGCCGTCCGTCCGATCGTCGCTCGTCCTCCCCGTCGTGGGCTTGGCCCAGCTTAAATACCCGTGATGACTTACGGATTCTCCTGAGTTCTCCTTGACAGTATCGTGACTGCGTTGAGTCACGACACGTCGCATCATGATGATTTTTTCAAAGTTATGTCTTCCTCACAGAAATTTGTAGAGACGTTCAGCACTATCCATTCTGCCATTTGGCATGGGACTGTCTCTCAGAACTAGGTAGAAGCCTGAAAACCTATTGTGAAATTAAGCGAGTCCTTAATTGCCTTGACTTGACCCACGTCCGCTGCTGGGTCTCGCATAGTTGTGCGCTCTGGCAAAACAGGAAATCGCTGCTATTTTTTTGGTCGACTTTTCGCCAATATCAACGGAAGAATATCTAGCGTTACAACTGTGATCGCGGCTCGAAAAATACTTTTGATATATGAAGGAAAGCGAATATAAGAATGCCAAGATTTGGGTTCATTTTACAGATTTGAAAGCCGTCTACCAACTGTCGAATTTGGCATTTAGTAGGTTTCCATCAACTACACTCTGGCTGTGACTGCAGACTCAAAATTTATGGTTTGACTCGGAGACTTAGTGACAAAGTACATTGGCTAATGGGATGCGGTGCAGAGCCTCTATGCACCGCATCCTATTAGCTATTGTATGCAGCAGGTATCGAGAAGTCGAAGGTCCAGGTGCCTGGATCTCAGTTTTTTAAAATCACAACTCCTTCGAAAATGTGAGTGACCCACCATAGCGCTTGCTGCCCAGACTTCGCAGAGTGGAAGACGGCGTAGAGTGCAGCACAAATTATGATTTCTAACTTAAAGCTTTGGACCAAAAGAGACAGACACTACTCATTTGTCGCATCACATCTAGCGTTGCTGAAGGTGCCTTCTGTCCTAATTGTGCACACTTGGCATGTCCAGAAAACTTGCCGATCGTCTGGGTGAGCTATCACAATAGGTTTTCAGACTTCTACCTATTTCTGAGAGACAGTCGCTTGCCAAATGGCAGGATGGACAGTGCCGAAAGTCTCTACAAATTTCTGTGAGAAAGACTTTACTTTGAAAAAGTTATCATAATGCGACGCAAAAAAACGCGTTTTTGCGTCGCAAACATCAATTGGTTGAATATTTAGCGGCGGTACCGTAGGTGATGAACCCGCCTTACTTGGCTTTTTAGGGGCAGGACAGCAGTCAGTCTTTGCGAGGATTTATGACATCTTCGACCTTTGCCATAATTTTTCAGTGCTTGAGAGAGTTTCGCCGCGCTAAAGAGAGTGATTCTGCGAAAACATTGAACGCCCGAGTCTGCTAAACCGATTGAGTTCCGCCTGCCAAAAACTTCTGTCCAAAATCTTTCCTAATAAATAAGTGGGAAACTCTGAATAGAAACTGACGCTGACAATTTTCGGAGTTTTCTCCATAGAAGTTCGCAAACATGTTTAACGCCCCTCCCTGATGTAGCCTTTTTTCTCCTTTCATGACTCCAACTGACGAGTTTCTGATGCCCCCTTCAAGAAGGAGAAGAAGCAGACACTCTCAACGGAGTATTGTCAATTCTGTAGTTAACATTTTTGAATTTTTCAATATGTAATATCAGCGTTTTAGAAAGGTTTACAGGCAGTTCCCAGTTGCGTGCCCACTCCATCATGATAGGAATACAAAGAAACAGAGCTTGTTGAACAACCTTTGCTGCTTTCGTCATAAAATCCATAAATTTTAATGTCATCTGCGAACATCCGCACTTTAACTGCTGGGTGGGTCTTTAATTTAGTTGGCAGATCATAAGTATATACAAGAAATAACAAGGGAGATAACGATCCTCCTTGCTGAACCCCACTCCTAATGGGGTAGAGAACGCGTTTCCGACTTTTATGCACATATGCCTATCGGTCAAGTAGTCGCGAAGCCAGTTGAGTAGTTGGCCACCTATTCCAAGTAGATCTAGTTTGTGGAGCAGCTTGCTATGATTTACTTTATCGAAAGCTTTAGATAGGTCGAAATAGATTACATCAACAGAGAAACCACGATTAATTGCATCGAACCAGTCAAATAGACAGTCTACTGAGTAGAAGTTGATGCTTCTTCTACAAAACTATGCTGCTCAGTAGCGTTCAATTTATTCTTTAACGAAAACAGGCTGATATTGTCACAAATGATTTTATCCATCGCTTTACTGGCAGCGGACGGAACAAAGACGGCAAAGAACAATTCTACTGTTTCAAAACAGCAATGATTACTGCTTCTTTCCAAGTAGGAGGAATTTCACTGTTCATCATTGAGATGTTTAAAATCATTGTCAGAGATTTGTAAAGTGCCATAGCACATTTCTTAAGAACAATCTGAGGAATACCATCAAATGTCGCCGTTGTAGAGCTTTTCAACGACTTCAAAATTCTCAAAACATCTCTTGGTAGGAACATTACATTTTGAATTGAACATGATGCCAGAAAGAGGACCGTAGTAAATTCGTTGGTACCTCCACGATCAGATGTAAAGACTGAAGCAAAGAATTTCGCTAAGGCTTCTGCCTTTCCGGTATCATCAACAATTTCCGCCCTCATCTAAGAGTGCAGGAAGATGCCTGGTACCGTTGATTTTTGTTTTCACCAATCTGAAAACAGAATTTGTATTTTGATGTAAACATACACTTTTATCTCGATTGGCCAAATACCTTTTCAAATGATAGTCTAGTGAAGAGCAAACTTTCTTGTATTCAGGTTTTGACGCAGTACAAACCAGTGTGTTGAAAAGTCTTATTCTCTGAGAAACTAATTTTGATGTGTTTTGGGTAGTGCGGCATGTGCTGCGCAGCACCACTAAATGGGAAATGGGACATACATAGCCAAGCCTGAATATGCTATTCTGCAAAATGTTTTGTAGAGGTCATACACTGAACTGTAGCCATCAAACAACTCTCGAAATCTAACGTGTCAAGAAATTGCGATAAATCCGCATAATTCGCTTTTTTGAAGTTAGGAAGAGGTATTCTCGCCTGTTTCTGGAAGCTAGATCGAAGTGTGAAGCAGACTGCGTTGTGGTCGGACGAAGATAAAGGTGGAGCAACGTAAATATTGTCCACAACTGGAACAGTAGTCAAAATCAGGTCCAGTACAGATCCACCACGTGCAGGACTTAAAACATGTTGACTGAAGCCGCAATAATTAAAGAAATCGAGAAATTTCTCTGAAAACGAATTATTCGCCTTAGTATTTTTCCAGTCGATCTCTAGATTCAAATCATCGAGCAAGATTATATGGTTAGATATAATACTAAGATCTACTGAACAATCGATAAGGCTGTCGTCCTCCCTAGAATTCGTGTTCGGTGGTCGATACAAAAAGAATAAATCGATACGTCTGCACTGAAACAAGATCGGTTCTCTCAAGGATGAGAATATCTGCTCTAAGGTTAGAAAGTGCAGTTATGACTGATAAATTAATATAATCTTTTGCAAGACAACATGCGCCTTCTCCTCTTCTGTCATTGCGGTCCGTACTGTAAATTCTATATGGGAAGTTCACTATGATCTCATTGTCTAAAATCTTGAGGTGACAACCATGTTTCTGTAATAAATATTAAATCAGGTTCGTACGTACTCAAGAAAAGGTGCAAATGTGAAATATTGTTGGAAATGCTCCGTACATTTAAAAAAACACATCTGACTCCTTTGGAGGGATCGCAGGGAGTTTGGCGTTTCCCGGTTTTGGCAGGTCTTGTACTCGCCTCAGTTCGTCTCTATAGACCACCCGAACCCGATCTTTTTCCTTGTTGTTTCTCTCCTTGGATTCCTTCTGAGGTCAAAGTCGCGTTGCCTTTCTACAGGAGTCATACTTTTGCGAATACGTGTCCTTGAGAACTGCGTTCCTTTTAGTCGCCACGAATTAGCAAGCGCTTTAGCCCAATGAAACCTAGAAGGGAACACGACTTTGACTGGTTTTGGAGCATTTTTTCATTTGAAATACTTCGACGAGCTGGCATTCTACATCCAAGATATCAAGCATTTCACTTTCTCTCTCCTCTAATTTACTTTGCCTCATGGATGGCGTCGAAGCATCCTCAAATTCGGATAGTCCTACGACGACTATGCTTCGAGCTCGCTTGTCCGAGTCGACGGCATCCTCTACTTCGCGGCAGCTTGGAGACCAATGCTAAAACCATTTTTTTTCAACAACAGCATCTCTACTCTGCTCGAGGATTGCGTTTAAGATATCGCCTTGAGATAATTTAGTATAGTCGACTTCCAAAGGTGGATAACTACTACTAGTAGCGAAACCGCACTCTTTTCCTATTGTAGGCTTAGCAGATATTGTGCTTGTTAGGTTTTTCTTATTGTTTTGGGAAGAAATAGCCATGATGACACAAAGCGATTCACCCTTTGTTTGCCCTGATCGGAGGGTTCTCTGGAATCAATAATCATATATTTAGAGCCATGAACAAATGTGAAATACCAGAATATGAGCTCTAAAACGTCCCTAAGGTAGTCTCGGTACGGCAATAGGGAGCAGAACACAAAAGAATTGTTTTACAACAACTGAAGGATAAGAGTTTACTAATTCGACAAAAGAGACGGCAGACGATGCGGCGACCCGACCACTCAGCGCCATGGAAAGGCATTGAAGATAGTTAGAATCTCCAAGTTTTCATGCCTTCCCGCTACCAAAATACCTGAAACAGATCCCGTAACCTGAAGCGCAATTGAAAAATGAGGACAAAATAGTTGTAATCCACAGATATATGATTTATCAACATGTATTGGTACTCTGAGTTTAGCATACCTTGGTCGTGCCACCGCTGCCTTTTATGATGAAAAATAGGCCACTGTGTCTGATCGGGTGTAACAAGCCTCCTCTGCTACCAAACTTGAATTTGCTTTTCACCGAACCAAAAAAAAAACTTATGAGAGGCAAAGTGAATTGGGGTTTGCAAGCGTTTTCTGGTAGTAGTGGAAAAGGAAATGAAAGCTAAATAGCATTCTAACACGATAACTTTTGCAGAACAAAATATCAACAAATGGCAACTAAAACGGTGACGTCTAGTTTCAACGTTTGCTTCGCAACGCCGATGCGAACTCATCTTTGAGAGCAATCCAAGAAATTTCCTTATCACCTGTCGTCCCGTTGGTCATCGAATTGCTCTCCGGCATCGTCTCCATTCTTCCCTGTTGTGTGCCAGAGTGGTCCAATGGACCTCATCGCTCGAAGGACACGAAGAGCGTCATATCGTTCGTTCAGGACATTCACAAATAAGTCCAACTAACGCGTCGGTGGGCGTCCTGGCGTCGTCTCTTGACGTCCTGCGGAAGGGTGTCTGCGAAGCGCATTACGTGGCCGGCCCACCAAATTTTTTACGACTTTGCCCATGCGGCGGCGTTTCTATTCTTCGAACGTCGGCGAAGCTCGGAACTCCGGAGGCCTTCTCTCATTTGCTTGAGTCGTGTCACTCCCAGCATGGCCTCTCGATTCCACGCTGCGCGACGCTGATCGCGTGTTCATCCTGCTTTCGTATAGCCTAGGTCTCTGAGGCGTATGTTAGGGCAGGAAGAACGGTAGAGTCGAATAGTTGGGCACAGAGTCTAACGTTCTTCGTCTTTTTCACGACTTCGACGCCGCTTTCGTAAGCTCCCCAAGCCGCTCGTTTCCTCCTGCCCATCTCTGGCGCTAGTTCGCTATCGACTTCGCAACCCAGATACGCGTAGCTGGAGCATTCGGAGATATCCGCTCCGTTGAGCGAGAACTTCTGCTAATATTTTGACTCATTTGATACATCCAACCTATGATAAGATGAGCTAGGATAGGAATAAGATAGCTTTTACAATTCTTTTTAGTTACTTCTTTTCGGCTCGTAGCCTTCTATAAATTATTTGTATAAAGCATTGCGACAGGGGTTGCCATAGGGTCGGTGAGCCAGATGGATAAGGATAAAGGATAAAGGACGGCGTTACTCAATCCCTTCTGGGATGCGCCAGCGCATTCTACTTCTACGGGATGTCGTGAAGACGACATGAATGCGCATTTGGCCATACAATGACTTGCGGTGGCCAGCCGATGAGCAAGTCAGCGCTCTATCCTTCCCAGACAAGTCTGGTACCAATTCACCGACCCCGGAGGGATGGAAGGCTTGGTTGGCCTGGGCGGGCAATCCGAACCAGGAACCTGGTATCGGGTGCACGCGGCAGTCGCGCCTTCTCCGACTGCGCTACACGCGCCCATGAGCCAGATGATAATTACTAAATTAGTGCGGTTTATAGTTTTAATATAGTTAGCGTTCATTTTACTGTTGCTCTTTAACGGTTATTTTGTTTGTTCGATGATTTTGTTGACGTTGCAGCACACTATTGAGTGCATTTTAAATTAATTTTAAATAAATAAATAAATAAATAAGTGCCATGTTTGCAGAATCTGCTGTAGAATTTAAGAAACTCAGTAAATAGAGCCAGAGTACGTCTAGTGTTGTATGAGAATTTGAAGTCGAGTGTGTGCAACATCTCCAAGAGAGCAAAACGAAAGCAAGCTTCTGACTGAAGGCAATAATCAACTTCTCATGAAGTTATTTCGTGAAGTGACTTATTGAGAGTTGTAGGCCATTGCCTGAGGGCACCGTAATGATTTTCAAATTTCCAGCGGACATCTGCGTTGGTCAAAAATGACGAAACACCGTAGCACTCTAGTGCGACTGGTAAGCTAAATGCGATGCCTTGAGTGGCCTATTCGTGCTGATTAACTTGCAAAACGTTTGGAGTTTTAATTAAATAACCTGCAGCTTTCGCTAGATCATTGCAATTTAACAAACTGCTTGGTACCCTTTAAAAGCTGTATGACTGGTGATTTAGATTTATATGATTTATTAACAACTCCAGCAGCAGGATGGATTTTCTCTCTTCTTGATAATGAAAATACACTCTGGTTTTGGTAGGGTATCGTATTCGATATTCTTGACCTCAGAGTAGGATTTCCCACTTTGTTGACCAGTCCACAACAGCATTTATTGCGGACTGAAGAGCAGTATGGTCTTCCCTTGAATAAATATTCCTGTGTTTTTATATCATCTTCAAACACTTTGCACTTTCCATTGAATTGACCAACCAATGAAGGTATATCTAATGTGTATACACTAAAGATAATTGGTGATAAAGCGACAGTAATAAGGAAACGTTTTTCGGCATCAACCATAAAAACGGCTATCTTCTGATAGACCTCAAAAAGGCGGTGAAACTTGCTAGAGAAGCACACTGGCAGAGCAGGATCGTGAAAAGCAGAAGCCAGTGCATTGAATTTCTCGTACATAGAGAAGGCCTTTCATCGCGAACGGCGTGAGGTGATATGATATGCTTGCAACATCATGGAGTTCGTGGAAGAACTCATAGAGGGTCATAATATGTACTCTTCTCATGCTCAAAGAGTCGAGTACAGCTGCACCAGGCACCTCTACGGTGTTTCCCGTCTATGGGCAGACTAGGGCTCTGCGCTTCCTCCACTCCTCTTTGTTGTCATCATGAATGACACTACATGAGATCTTTAGAAGTCAGACCCTGGACACCGCTTTATGCTGATGACGTAATAATTGCTTGCAAAGTGAAGAAGTGGAAGCTTGGTGCCACTCTTGGGCTGTTCGGGCTCAAACCGAACGTCAAGAGGACTGGCTGCTTAACGGCTGATGTAAATAAGTCCGTTTCCATTAAGACTAACGGCACCGAGCTCTCACGCACTTCTGTTTTCAAGACTTGGATAACATGGTCTTGAAGGTTTGCAGCGTTCAACCTGGCTTAGCACTGGGTCGGGAATGGTGGCGTCATGACATCAGAAAAGCGGACTTCACTACGAAGCGGGCCAGACAATGAAGAAGGAGAAAAAGGTTCTTCGAAAGATGTGAGAAAAAAGGGAACAGAAGTTTTATCAAAACCAGCAATCTAAAATGAGGAAAGCCAGGCATTCTTTGGTACATTGACGTTATATGCGATACCCTTCTTATGCTTCATAGGAAGCCATGTAAGATGCAACTAGAGCTTGGATTAAGGCTACCGCATAAAGCAACTAAGGCTTTGGTTAAGGCTAGCACATCAGGGTCTAGACCAATAAGGCGCACTTTTAGGCGATCTCAGAAAACAACAAATTACCCTTTCGAAGCAAATTCTTTGCTGTGTAGATGACAGTTACATCGCCCTTGCCAAGTTTGGTAGATTATGATAAATCAGTTTTCTCATCGGCGCAACCAGCATATTTATAGCTGAGAACGACCTTAATGAAAGTCGAAAACTATTGAAGGCTTTCTCATTCCAAACAAAATTCAGTCATTGCAGAGTTAACGTTATATCTAGCCAGCCTTAGATTTAAAGTGACTTTGCAATACGTCGTAAAAGATAGGGATGATTAAAAAACCTACATTAGCGGAAAGCAGAATGAACATGTCCTCGTCTTCCAATGCGTCCTCCAATTGGCTGTCCGGAATTTCTCATGAGAGCTATTTCTAGAAAGATTCATTTTTCAGCCTCTCCATGCTTCAACAAATGTGTTCAAGCATTTTTACCACAATCAGCTCCACAAAATATGTGTCTCGATGAAAGGGAAATAATACCGTTTGTGAATGTACTTGCATGTGATTACATAAGCTTCTCCTGTTTCCTGTGTTGTCCTTCATGATGAAGATGACCAAAATTATTGACTGCCCAAAATCAAAGAAAGAAGCTCAATTTTTTTCGAGTTAATGGTCAAACAATGCTCATGAAACGAACTTTTGCTCCAAGTCGCAAAAAGGGGCATAACATCATTAAAATGCTTTCGTCTTCCAACCATATAATGGTAATCTCCATACCCAGTCTCGCGATTAAGCTGTCCAGACGATGGTTTGGATTGCATGCTCCTTACCTATAAGGCTAATGCTACATATTCTGGACGTGGTTAGACAAGATCGGAAGCAAAAGAAAAGGTCACGAAGCTGGAATTTACGCCAAGTTCTTCTATAACTGCAGCAGCAGGTCTTTTCGCCCCAAGGCCGAAGTGGCAAGCACAATGTACACGTTCCATTGAGCAATCTGTTAGCTTTAGAACTAAGAGCGAACCTATGACACGAAGGGTGCACAATACTCTGAGGTTAATAAAGTTTTTTAAGCTGGTGGTTGCAGAGTCAACGACTGCTTGTGAATATATATGTCGGCGATAAAGTGGTCTTGTCGCAGTTGAATTTGGATTTGGAGCTTTGTGCAAACTTTTCGTCCGCTCAGTTATGCAGCTAGGTAAACAAACCACTGTTTTGTTGACTGTTCATATTTTATTGTTCAGACTCAAAGGTTTTCAAAATCCCTTTGCATAGTCGGTACATAGTTTAAAAACGTTTGTTCAACGTTAGTTTAAAGAAAACTTTTTATTAGTTCTCGCCGCTTCTGGATGTCTCTTCATACATAATTCTCCATTGTCACATTATACTTGTATCTCAACCTAGCATAGTTGAAAAGGTACACGTCTTCCCACATTTCAGTAATTCCGACCACAACAGCTTTTCTTTTTACGATTTCTGACGTGAAGGAATGTAATGCTCAAATGTCTGTAGAAATCACAAACTTTTTCAAATGCGATTACGTTACTATTATTTCAACTCTTGCCCAAATAGACTGGTTAGCAATATGTAACTCCTCTAAAGATGTCGACATCCTACATTCTAAATATGTCTCTGTACACTCCGCAATCTTATAAGGGAATACGTCCCAACTGGTAAAATACAATGCCGTTTAGGACAAATATCCAAAGAGTTTAGTATTCCTGAAATCTAAGGTAGATGACTTACATTCTACCGCTTCCTCGTTAATGGACGCCAAGTATACTAGGCTTTGTCGAAAACTCAAACGAGCTATCACGGTATCAAATAGTTAAGAAGAGAAGGATTGCACGTTATGGCGGTTCAAAACGTTTCTCCGGTTAATAAAAGAGAAACTAAACCTAACAGAATGTACCCCAGGTCTTGTTGTGGGATGAAATTATATTAACGATGATAATCTTAGGCCAAGGCGTTCGCTGACTACTTCAAATCAGTTGACAAACAGTTGTGTACAGAAGAACCTAACCTGACTTAGGTGCCTGATTGCGAGCTTAATTGTATAGATGTTACCAACGAATCGGTCTACAGCGTCTTACGCAAACTGCCAAATAGGCATTCCACGTCACCAGGCGATACAACTTACATATTTCTTAAAGAGGCAGCAATAGGTCCGGCTTCTCCACTATTCCTCCTTTTTTAGCAAACTTTTGTTTTACGGACAGGTGCCTAAAATATGGAAAGTCGGCCTTTTATGTCCAATTTACAAAAAGGGTAGTTAGAACGATGTTGCCAATTACAGACCCGTCTGTCTCACTAGTTCAGTGAGCGAGGTTATGGAGCGCATCCTACGAAAAAAACATAACAAACTATCTGCCTGAAAACAACCGAATCCGAGACTAACAACATGTGCTTCTTTATAAGAAATCTACTACGTCCGCCCACTTTTCCACTATACCGTTGTGGCATAGGGAACTATGTGTTTGTTTGTTACTTGAGTGATGCAGAAGCTTTCAACTCCATCTCTATCTTATTGCTAATTACAAAACTTTATTCTTAAGAGTATAAAAGGAGCAGCTATTGAATCTTTACGTTTATTTCTAACCGACAGAGTTCACTCTGTAATAATTAACGATAACTTGTTTCCTTGCTGTCAAACACCAAGCGGAGTTCTTCTAGGAGCGTGTCTAGATCCACTTCTGTTTATAATCTCCATCAAAGATTTACCTTGCTTATTTCCCGTAAGCTGTTCCTGTAGCATATACGCTGACGATACAAAATTTTTTACCCTTACCGACTACCAAATCTTTAAAGTGCAACAGATGCCGTAGCAGACTAGTTTAGAGCATGGTCGCTAGACATCCCCACCCAGAAAACCGCTGTTATGAGATGAGGACGTAAAGATCGCAACGTTTGTTTACTTTAGAAGGCGCCACTTTGAACTGCTTCGAAGAAATACCTGACTTAGTGTTCATTTACGACTACAGCATCAGGTTTGATATCTACATCCTCGAAAAGAAAAGTGTACTCCATTTTCAGACCATTTAAGATGCGAGATATTGTGGCACTTTTCAAACTGTTCAACGTTCATGTTAGCCGCTTGTAAAGTACTGTTTTCTGAAATGGTCACCACACAGATTCCCTTATAGTCATAGAACTCTTATAGTTCAGACGAAAAATGACGGATTTCGCCCTCATGTATAAGTTGATTAAACGATGGCATGAGTACTTCGAAAGAATTTCGACAGTAGAGTTTGCCCATCCGCCCATCCCTTGCGTCCCTCCTACGCACGGTCCTGTGCAGAAAATCACTGTGGAAGAGACGGAAGCGGCTTTGAGGAAGATGAAGCCAGGCAAAGGAACGGGCCCCGATGACATAGCGGCCGACCAATGGACGTTGAGGTTCTGGAATCCTGCTGACTGGCTAACGAAGTTTGTAAACCAGGTTGTTGCGGAGAAAAAGGTACCTGTAGTTGGCAGAAAAACACGACGATCTCGATTTGGAAGAAGAAAGGCAGTCCTGCGGACTGCACGAATTACCGTCCAATTCGCTTGCTCTAGCACAGCATGAAGATCTTCGAGCGAATTGTAGATGGACGTATTCGCAATCCAACTTTCTACGAACCAGTGTGTGTTCGTAGCCGGCTGTGGCACCATCGATGCCATACATGCTGCCCGTCTTCTGGTAAAGAAACATCGCGAAAAGCAGAAACCGCTTTACCTAGCTTTTCTCGACTTAGATAAAGCATTTGAACGTGTACCGCGTGAGGTTATATGGTACGCCTTACAACAGCAGGTGTTCCCGAAGAGCCATTGAGTGGGTGCGCATACTTTACTCTGGCCCAAAGAGTAGTGTGCGAGCGCCAGCCGGCACATCGGCGGAGTTTCCTATCTCTGTCGGTGTTCACCATGGCACTGCGCTAGTAGGGACGACAAACTTCAAGTACCTTGGACCAGCAATTGCGTCTGATGGTAGTTTCACGTTCGAGGTGAACTCGCGCGTGAGCGCAGAGTGGTCCAAATGACGATCGATGACAGGCGTTTATGTAATAGGAAGACACCGGAACGCCTTAAATCGAAGATTGATAGAACCATCGTCCGATCAGTAGCTATGTATGGAGCTGAGTGCTGGCCTGCAACCAAGGAGATTGAGACTCGCCTCAGCGTAATGGAAACGAAAATGCTGCGATGGACGGCTGGTGTTACGCGTCTGGACCGTATTCGCAACGATGAAATACGCCAGAGGTTTGGTGTCGCTCCAATGGCTGACAAGTTACGTGAAGCTCGCCTTCGGTGGTATGGCCACGTTCTTCGAGCTAGTGGTGACACTGTTAGGAAGATTGGCATTAACATAGATGAGCCCGGAGAACGGCCTAAAGGGCGGCCGAAGCAGCGATCGTTCGTTGCACGTTGCATGTGAACCTGAAGGTTGCTAGTATCCAACCCGATCAAGCATTTGATCGCGTAAAGTGGCTTCACCACACCACAATAGCGGACCCCGCCTCGAAGCGGGACAAACGCTGAAGAAGAAGAAGAAGAAGAAGAAGAAGAAGTATAAGTTGACTACAAATCAAATTAGTCTTAGCATTTCTGATCTTTTTGAGATTGCCCCGAGTATTGGTAGACTGAGAGCTCACCCTTTCCGTATCAGACCGGAAAAGCCTAATACAGCTAGCTATGGGAATTCTTTTTTCATAAGCAGAGTAACGCAATGGAACAGCTTGAGCAAGGACTGCTTCATCTATAGAAACTCGCATTTCTTTCGAAATCACTTGGCCCAGTTGCTGAAGTCCAGCCAACAGAGCAATCTTAAACTGGGGTCATTATCTGCCACCACATACCGTGATGTTTATATCGTATTCCCTAGGTATTAGTACAGATTCATAATGGTATATGAGATTCCATTATGTTGGTGCACGTGGTGTGTTCAACGGATGATCCTATGGCCGGCTACATGACCAAGTGTCAGCGCGCGCCGGAGCCACGCGAGTGGTTAACGATTCAGTTCCCTCTTAGTGTGTCGACCTGCTATAGCTTTAATTAAGATCACAATGGTCCTCCGTCGATCGTCCGCCTTCTTTTGTCTTCGCCACCTGCGTCCCGGTGCCCAGTGTTGCCTACTGTAGTGATGGTGTGGAAGCTTGGGGTAGGCTACGACCAGTCGTGCATTGAAGTCCGCCTTGGGAATGAAGAGTACAGGATGCGTAGTTAGAAAGAGGAGGTAGCCATCCAATGGAGTAGCTGACGAACTTGCAATCACCGGGCTAGTTCTCTCTGTGCTTGTCATTATATAGCATAACGTTTCGCTCTTAGTGTCCTATCGCTCCTTACATCTCCAGCATTTTACTGATGGTCAAATGCACAATTTGCAGCAATATTTCCATAAACTTTTTAATTGTACCTCAGGTACTGCATGTCTTGTGTCTTTTATCAACTACCCTCGAATAAAAAATGCGAGCAGTGCGCTTGTCTTATGACCTTCCATCAAGGTAACCTGTCGTACGTACCTACTTCCGTATATCAACACATTTGGTCCGCAACACGTAGGTTACAGCTAGTCTAGCACCTATGGTAGCAGTAACGCTGCTCTTCTTCTTCTTCTTCCTCAGCGTTTGTCCTGATTCGTGGCGAGGTCCGCTATTCTGGTGCCATGACGCCACCTTTCCCGATCCCGCGCTAGATCAGGGTGGACATCAGCTACATTCAAGTCCATATGTCACGTATCAGTCCATCGCTGCTTCCAGCGCTCTCCAGGCCGTTTTCCTATTACCTCGAAGTTAAGGCCTATCTTGCGGACGCTGTCTTCCTTTCCATGCAGAACGTGGCCGTACCATCACAAGCGAGCTTTGCGCATCTTGTGAGCTATCGGCGCGATACCGAACTTCTGCCGAATGACGTCGTTTCGTATGCGGTCCATGCGCGTGACTCCTGCCGTCCAGCGCAGCATCTTCGTCTACATAACGCTGAGGCTCGTTTCAATTTCCTTGGTGGCAGGCCAATACTCAGCGCCGTACATCGCTACTGCCCGGACGACTGCTCTGTAGATCTTCGACTTAAAGCGGTACGTTTTTGTCGCAGAGCACGCCAGTCAACGAGCGCCACTTGGACCAAGCTGCACTCACGCGTGAATTTACTTTGACCATCAGTTTTCCGTCAGACGCGACTGCTGAGCCCAGGTACTTAAAGACCGCAGTGCGTGGAAGCTCGATGCTGTTAACCTTGATGGACCCGGACTCAGTAACGTCCGTCCTTAGATATTCGCTCTTCTTCACGTTCAGTTTGAGTCCAAATCGCTCCAAGCGATCACACCAAGCTTGCACCTCTCGCTCGAGTTCACCTTTATCTTCGCTAGCAAGCATCACGTCATCGCCATAAAGCAACGTCAAGGGGACGGGCTTCTGAAGATCTCGTGTGATGGCATCCATAACGAAAACAAAGAGTAGGAAGCGCAGAACCCTGGTGTACCCCGACAGAGATGAGAAACTCCATCGAGGTACCAGCTGCAGCTTGAACTCGACTCTTTGGACAAGAGTAGAGAATTCGGACCCACTCTAAGAGCTCTTCAGGAACTCCAAGATGTCGCAAGGCGTACCATATCACTTCACGAGGTACGCGGTCAAAGGCCTTTTCCAAGTCGAGAAAGACGATATACACCGGCTTCTGTTTCTCGCGATGCTTCTCTATCAGGAGGCGGGCGGCGTGAATGGCATCAACGGTGCCACAGCCAGCCACGAAGCCGCACTGATTGCTGGAAAAGTGAACGATGTCCCGACTTCCGCCACCATCTCCTACAAAATGTAAAATTCAATTTGCACCTTTTAATTTAAAAACGCTTTTACGACAAGAACGGAAACGGTTGAACCATACTACGCCTACAAACTACAACTATAACCTTTAATCACAACAAATACATTAAAAGTTAATACAAATAATCATAAAAATCAAAAAGTTCAAAACCTTTACCAAACCTTAGGCCCAAAATAAAAAAATCTTCACCTTCAGCGGTAAACGGTATTATCAGTCCTTTAATCAACACATCGGAGCACACTTTCCCCACGCCCACCTACACAAGCTTAGGACTGCTAGTTGAACCACTTACACCACCTCCCCTTAAATTCCAATACAAGCTATCGCTCGTAGTTCCTCCTGCAGTGTTAGCTCTTCATTAACAGTTGCCTAGGGTCGGTCGACTACTGTTTCAACTAAGTATTAAGGCGCCGCTTTGATTTCTTTGTTTCTATGCCTTCTCCACCTCGAGAGCGATTCTCGCGCAACCCGCGCCGCATACGCCACAGCATCCATAGGGACGAAGCGGCCCCCCTTCTGCCAACAAGGTCTGGCCTATTGCGTTAGCGGTCTGGCGTAAAATATAAATTTTGGGTAAACTTCCGGGAATATCCGATAGGAGAATGAATGGCATATACGCACTACCAGTCGTTCACTGTGTTACTTACTTCTATCGCCTTCCATGTCATCCCTTCAAATAGCATTTAAAATAACATATTATTCACTTCATTTAATTTAATTCATTTAATTACGTACTTCCTATATAACAACTTAGCAATTACTTTTATATTACCTGCTGGTAATAAGTCCTATTCCTTCTCCCATTTAACTTACCTACTTATCGGCTTTCTACTCACCTTTTGTAATATAGTTCACAACCTTTTCTTCGTATTAGTTTCATACCATATTTAGCGTTCACCAGCTATATCTTTTCACCTATATTGGTTGGCTGGTTTAATCCTCTTATCCTTCGCAATAGAGAGTTGGCTCTCTACACTATACCTCTTCCACCATCTTTTACCTCACACTTTTTTTAAGTAGGTCCCACCAAGATGTGCAATTGCACAACATCCAGTTTCACGTCTATTCTCATGCTCTTTGTCATCCTTTGTTAGCTACTTCTCATATAACCTTTTCTTTACAATCACATTAACGTCATTGCGGTTTAGATTTTCTCCTTTATCTTAGAATCTTAAGCGTACTTGTTCACTTACATATAATCTTACTATCAACATTTTTTAACTAGTTCTAGAACAGTCCACTGCGTCATTCCGACACGGTACAGGATCAGGACGTCTACCTAGGAAGGATACAGGTATGTTAGTTAAATCACTCATCCGTCCCCTCCCTTACTGATGAGCACAGGGGGATGGATACTTCTTAGTTTGGTTTTCGTATAAGGGCCCGTGCGAAACGAAAACCAAACTATCTCTTTCCTTTTCCATTTATTTGCATGCCTTGTTTTGTTCTTCCTTTTATTCGTCCATCGGCAATTCGCTCAAAGATCTTCATGCTGTGCGAAAGCAAACGAATTGGACGGTAGTTGGAGCAGTCTGCAGGACTGCCCTTCTTCTTCCAAATCGGAATTGTCGTACTTGGCGCCAACACTCAGGGGGCGTGTTCGGAGCGCAATACTCTGTTGTGACCGAATCTTTCCGGCTGCGGCTCAAGGATTTTGTAGACAGTAGAAAGTTTCAGTAGTCCGTCGATTTTTGTAGGTTTTGGATTTTCTTCTGGATAATTGAGGATGGTGGGGTCAGGATCACCGATTTTGCTCAAACTTCGTCTAATGGTAAGCGTAAGTGTTATTCAGGGTGCGAAACACAATGCCAAAGTTTATTTGGCTGATTCGGCAGAAGACCACCCATACCGATAACTGAGGGTGATCGGTGATCCTGACCTGGTGATCGGTGACACCCTAAAACGTAGGTCCTACCAAAACCGGCAAAATTTTCAAAAACGGACGTCGGATTCGTAATCATCACACCAAATATTTGGCCGGACGATTCGATCTCGACAGAGTTATTGCGCTCCGAACACGCCCGCGCGTGCAATTTGCGAACTGTCGCGCCCACTCGATTGATAGGTTCGATCCTGTATGCAGTGTTCACAGCGCACTCCAAAGGCGAGCTGGACAGTCTTAAAGCAATTCCTGATAGGACGGCTGGGAGTTTCCGATAAAACTCCCCAAACGCTCGCTCTACAGGTCGGCCCGCCCACTCGATTGATTCTGTCGGGCCTATATGCATTGTTCAACTCTACTGAGATTTATATGTGAAAAGATAGAGCTCAAGCTGCTGAGTTCAAATATGAATTTTTTCACCAATACGTGATCTCTAAAGAAGTTATTCAAAAGGACCGCTTTGGACCGTTCTAAAGCGGCCCATGTTGACCTGCGCGGTCTTTCCGGCCAATGAACAAGAGACTGTAGCTGGCCGATAGAAAGCTAGTATTTTATCCATCCCAGAGGATTCCACGTTTAACCACATTGGATCTGGGGTATGTGGACTTTATTCGGCGGGACGTCTCCCGCCTACTTTATAGCGTGGAGAAATCAACAGACATCGGGTGAACTGGACCTCTATTTTTCAGCAGCTTTAATTGAAAAAGAGCTAGGCGGCTGATAAATAAAATAATACTAACACCCCTCTGGAAACAGGCAAAAGGCGGGTATGTTGATGGTAGCTCTTCTTAATTCTGATGATCAGGAAATCCCATGTAAAGAGTCGCTAGTGTGGGGACTGCACGACGTTTAAAAAAACCTCTATTAAAACGTCAAGGAATGACTTAAAAATTAACAGTGCCTTAACTCCTGATGTGCCGCTAAAACTAGGGCAATTCAAAACGAGTTCTAATTTTTGTTGTTTGTTCGTTATCCGGGTTTGAAAATTTCTGTATCGGCTCATCCCTGTCATCAAAGCATCGCAAGAGTGCCTGCCGCTGTGCCCTATGTTTATCGACCTGAAGAAGGCATTCGACTCTGTAGCGGTCATCGGAGCCCTGTTTGCTCAGGGAGCTCTTTTTTACTTCGCAATTCCTGCAGATGAATTGAAGCTAGAGCTTAATTTTCCAAGTTTGACATATGCGTATGGGGAGAGCACAATTGCCTTGTTGTGCAGAAGCAGTGTTGAATTAGCATTTAAAGTTACATATTTTGCTAGCTCAACCGTTCCTATTCGTACTGTAACGTTTTATGTGTTTTTTATAATTTTGACGCCCTTCAGGCACTGCCTGTCGCCTGCTTCCATTCTTCGGAGGTGTGTGAGTTGCTACCCGACTAGTCTGGAATGGTTAAAAGACTAATTTGTGAATTGGGCGGCTACTCCATTTCATAGAATAGGCCGAGTATGCACTCAAGTTGTCTCCACAACATCCGACAGAAGTAAAATGTCTGTGGCATCCCATAAAGGCGTAAATTAACGTGCGCTTTTCTTTGCCCTCATTTTGTTTTCCTTTGTTGTATAGGCCATATAGAAATTTAAGTGATTTTACAACAAAATGTTGTTTTTTAATTGTGGCTATTTCTGTGATTTATCAGGGCCTTTATGAGGAGACCGTATATTTTGCACATATATAGCTTTCAACAAGCGTTTATTGCATCCGACATCAACAAGTTCCTGCATAGAGGTTCATCGTTCCGAGAGACATGGCGTGCACACTATTGAGCCTAGATAGCGCCTTCTTAGACAATACTCAGAAAAAATGGAGTAGGGCTTATCGAGTCATTAGTGCTAGTGCTAGACTTATGCCATGGTGGCCAAACAACGTATGGTGTTATGGTCTACGGAGAAAATGCCCGAATCTCACTGCCCGCGTTGCGTGCGGAGAAAATGCCCGCCACCAGGGGAGAAAATGCCGTAAAGAAGGGGGAAAATGCCCGGGTATAGCATACCATCAAGTGGTGAATAGCAAAAGCGCCGTAATGAAGGAAACAACTTTGGGCGGTAATAACCACTTAGGAAGCTAAGAATAGTTTGAAACTGTGGAAAAAACCGTACATTAGAAGAGCATTAACCGAACGTATCGTTATTATTATAATACAATAGTCTATTTCCGCAACGTTTCATTCGTACCAAAGCTTTAATAAGAACATGATCGCAAAACTTCATGTTTGAGAAACACTTTATTTCGAGAAAGTGGCTTGAAAGATTTTTACCGAGGTGCTACACCGTAGGTTCTGGTCATTTTTTGGTGAAACCAAAGTTGCAACTAGTTGCAACCATTCAGATATTTAAATCCTTTATTCAGATATGTGGAAATATCAGAAAACAGCAACAAAGAAATCAGAATAGAAATCCTATACTAAGAAAAAAACTTTAATAAAAAAGGGCACAACAAGTATTTACGATACCAAGGGTGTATCAGATGAAAATCACTTGAAAAGCAATGAATGTTGAAATATCTATGTTCAAATCCTGTTTTAGTAAAGAAGGAAATGATTGGTCAAAAATGAAGACTTCATCAGAAAGACTCAGTAAAACCTAAAAACCAATTTGTAAATAAATTCTCAAATAAGGTCTGCCATTCTTCATTTTCTACTTCTCATGACTTTGAAGTGCATTACCTTACTCTTCACTTCATGTGGCGTTTATGTGGCCGAAAAACAAACTCAAAAATTGAGATGGTCTACAGTTCCGCAGCTCAATGCTTCGAAAAGTAATTCTATGTTACCAGGTTTCGTTGATGTGCTTGCTTTCTTGTTTTACGTGCTAGAAATTGAGATCTGGGTGAAAACGCTTCTTTTGCTCCTTTCAGTGTTTTAAGTGTTCTTTTCACATAGAACCCGTTGGTACTAATTTAGCCGTTGAGCATGCCTGTTAGCTGTGGAACGAGAATCTTTCCTCGTATTCTTAAAGGCTTCTCTATCATGGTAAGGCCATCAAGTCTGCTAGGGAATCCTAGTGATGTGCCACAGTTTCAGTTGCCACGGCCACGATTTCCCATGCCATTTACTAAGCAGCGCGACAGGAGGTACACCCGCTCCCTGCTGGGGGCAGGTGGCGTGAAGAGGTACACCGCTGTTCTGCAGACCGGAAACTTTTGTTTTGCGTGTCAAAGGTTGCGTAAGGCAGCCGTTAGATTCTAGGTGAAGCCTAGGGGGTTGGGGGTGGGTGAGCAAGGGGATGAGAGGAAGATAGCACACCCCCCAGCAGGGGCGAGTGTACCTCCTGACCGTTCCCCCTCCCCTTTACTCGACCGCATGAGAAAAATATCGTATCCCTGCTTGTAGTGGTTGTTGTAGTGGACCCTATTGAAAACCGTTCAGTGGCCACAGATATTTTCTTCCCTGGCTGTGGACGTTTTCTCCCCTGGTTGCGGACATTTTCTCCCCTGGTCGCGGGCATTTTCTCTCCTTGTTGCGGGCATTTTCTCGCACCGAAACAGACGCGGCGCGGTTCGGGCATTTTCTCTCGTAATCCAGTGTTATTAGGGTCATAGCATTACTGGTAGCAATGCCATTTAAAGTAATTTAAAGTGATTACAAATGCGAAGAGAAACAAAAGTTTGCTGCGTCTGAGTTCCATCCCAGTCTCTACATGACAGCCAATGTTAATTGCAGCACCATAATAATTCTTGGAGAGCAAGGCACTGAGACCTACTAAGCACTTAGAACTACGCACTGCGACGAGAATTACCAAAAGAGTAAAGTGAGATGTTTTGTTGTGTAACATGTAGCATAGGTGCTCATTTTACGTTCTTAATTACGCACTTTTTGTATATCAACGTTTCCAATCGTAGGTTAAGCACTTTATTTACTTTCTTTACAGTGCTCTGATTAATTATATAGTGCACATTAATTATCATTCAATAAATAGATCTCTTCATTGTGTTCTGTGCATATTGGTTTTCTTTACAAAAAGACATTGACTTCATTTATACAATCGTTTTATCTCAACGTTCAGCATCCAACCGCAGCACGTCCATCATCATATGCACGGCGCTGGACGTCTTCGAATGTTATTTTCTTTCGCGTTGGTTTGTTCCACCCGCCATTTCCAGCTCTGGAAAAAAATATAAGTAATCCTTAAGAAAGATCGAAGCGAGGTGAAAACTCCTCACCTGATTAAAAAGTAATTTCAAAATAGTATTCTATAAATGCATACCTTTACATCTTTTAGGTTTGGAAGAAACCGATGTGGTAGTTCCTGGTTTTCCTTTAAATCCAAACAGTTTCATCACTTCTCCTCGAATTTTTTTATTTACAATCATGTAGACTATTCCATGAATTCCTAAACGTCCACGTTGAATATGACATACTCGTATTCAGTAAAATGAGATTTACATCAGATGCGCCTTTTAGAGCTGTAGCAAAGGTTTGTTGCTCCTAGATTTAAAGCTAGAATGGTTGCTTGATTAGTGGGTAAAGAATATAGTGAAAATAGTATTCCTTGATAGAAATGCAATTAAAAATAGGATGAAGTCCTATCTAAACCCGTATCTCTAACCAGGGGACTACCTAAAGTGTAGGTATTAAATAGCAATGCGATATATATATATATGTGCAGAATCGCTTCCCTCTCAGAAGTAATGATATGCAAATATCTCGATCCGAGTACAACTTTGAGCAGAGCTGCGGCCCGTGAAATCTGCACCATTGAAGCGGAGTGGTGAAGCAGTCAAGAAGGCTGGTATTTTATCACTATCGAGTTCATTGCTCCCTCGAAGAGGTGTGTCGATTGAACTAGCGGGTGGATAGGATTGTAGACTCATGAACGAAATGTCAGGGGCTTGGATCCTGTGTGGGGCATGCTTTTGCATTATCGCAAACCTCATGTTAATGCGAGTGGTGCACGTGATGACGGTAGCGCAGGGAAACAACAGATTTGTGTGTTGTTAACCCTTATGAAGGATAAAGGTTGGAGTTACTACAGGGTACGTAAAAGGTATTGACGCACAAAACGTAAACGTTAGAAGTAGCAACACATCATAAAATTCAATAAGTTTATATCCAAAATGTCAACAATAATCTAGCGAACTGAACAGTATCACCTGTATTTTATATGGGCTTTTTTGCTGCGAATGCAGGAGCGAAGACGACGAGGAAAGGCATCGAGGGGGCCGCAAGTAGTCTACGTCGATTTCGTTCTATGCTTTGCTTCAAAGACTTTATACTTTTGTGCATTCAACCTGTAAAGGTGTTACATTCTCTTCAAGACCTCTAAATTGGCGTAGGGCTCGCTGCAAGGAAGGCGCATCTGGCCAGTATCATGGTTTGTCCATCCATCACACGCGCCTCTCATTTTCGTGTATACTGAAGTGAAGATAAATCAGTACAACTATCTGTCCAACATCTTAATGTCCTAAAGAAGCAACTAGTTCCTTGGCTAAATCCCACCTTGACAGCAAGCCGTGTGTCTTCCAGCGGGATTAGACTATAGCACAGAGTCGAGGACCGTTAAGGAGTGGTACCGCGCCAACTTGAAGGACTTCATTTCGAGGGATGACCTCTGTATAGAGCAGATTTGAAACCGCTGAATTACTCTAAATAAGAGGTTCTAAAAAACATGGCTTGCGCTACTTCCCACAAAAGTATGAACTCAGTGAAGGATGATCTACTCAAAGCATGGAGCGAAATCGACGTGGACTATTTGCGGCACACCTTCGATGCCTTTCCTCGTCGTCTTCGCCCCTGCATTCGCAGCAAAGAAGCCCATATAAAATACAAGTGATGCTATTTTTTTGCTAGATCTTTGCTGCCATTTTGTAGATAACCTTGTTAAATTTTATAATATGTTATCATTTCCAATGCTTACGTTTAGTGCGTCAATACTTTTTACGCACACTGTACAAAAAGTTCGGGATGCGTCGTGTATTCCATTCCTAACAAATACCGCGAAAGCAGTTTCGATGGGTATTTAGCCTCTACAATAGCTTGATATGAGCCTCCAATGATCGTCAGAGTTTATCTCTCCAAGACGAGTGTGATACAAAATCGCCAATCCAGCTGGGATGAAAGGCTTCGCTTCGCTGGCCTACTTCGTGTATGTGAAAGCGCTGGACTACAGGTGAATCTCACAAAGACGATCTCTATGAAAATGGAGAGAAAGTTGGGACTTTATCAAAAGCTTCAAAGAAGTCAAGAAGAAAGTGAAGAACGTCTGGCCGCGGGCCCACCTGTCCAACGACTCCACTGTTCTCCCTGCGCTGACGTACTATGACTAAAGACGCTGCTGAACTGAATGAGGTAGTCGAAAATTACGTGCGCCAGCGAATTGATACGTTCAGTAGACACCCGCTGGACGAGGGTCGTCACCACCCAGGTTGGGAGAGGTTCCTTTTAGAAGAACGTCAGGACACTCGGACTCATGAAAGCCCTAAACGAAGCTCACGTGTTCCTGCAGCGAGCATGATCCATTAGAGTACCCTGACACACGAAAAGAACAAATGGGGACGTTGGCGGCTTCCTGCGGAGCAACTCAGTGATCGTGATACAGAAGAAGATTGAATGACATGCAAGCCTGTTGTTTGCCTGCTCTACTGTCATCGCATGCACCCCACGTATTAACATGAGGTTTGCGATGATGCAAAAAAAAACATGCCCACACAGGATTCAAACCCTGATCCTTCGCTCGTGACTTTGCAACCCTATCCACACGGACGTCCGGTCATTGAGGGAACAGTGAACTCGAGAGTGGTAAAATACCAGCCTTGCTTGATTCACCACTCTGCTTCAATGCCGCAGATTTCACGAAACTCGGTTCAAAGTTGTACTAGTATCGAAACACAGGGAGGCGATTCTAATCATAAGCATCTCTTCAGTGGTTCAGACCAACAATTCAGGTAGATTCCTGGTAAGACACCGAAAGTCGTGCTTCCTTTGGTGCACTGATGTTGTATAGGGTTCTGCTTTATGAAACTCTTTAAGACGGAAGAAACTTTTGGCAATAAAATATCACTTTCACTGCTGATACAGTACCGGACGCGTCTTTTGAATAGAGGCCGAAAAAACCGCACTTTTGCGGTTTTTGCGTCTTTTTGCTATAACTCGCCCATATGTCATCCATTTGAAAAACCAAGGGTAGATCTGAGCTCAGGAGATCGAGCTCTATCGTTTGGTATATACACTTCATGTGAAAGATCAAAAATGGCCAAAATTGAAAACTTGCGCTCCATTGAGAAGGCCGGCCGCGGACGAGTTGTCGGCCGCAAGGCGTCGAAAACCGTTACATGCCCACAATTCCTCTAATTTGAGGTGTTTTAAGAAACGGATGGTACCGTTCGATTCGCCTCTTCGAGATCTACACAATCATGTATACAGCTTCGCCAAACCACCGCATTTTCGCAGTGGATGGTCAAAAATGACTGGAGCAGACTGTTTGCTATTGGGGAAGCTTATATTTCAGGACTTGCATGTTCTCGGAGCATCTGAAGCATGGCGTAATGTGTTTTGTCATACCAGGAGTCCTCTGAGAGTGCGCCGTGCACAATGCATATAGGATCGAACCTATCAATCGAGGGGGAGGGGACAGTTTGTAGAGTGAGCATTTAGAGAGTTTTATGAGAAATTCTCAGCCGCCCTACTCAGAAATTGCTGTACTCTGTTCCGGCGAGACTTTGGAGTGGGCTGTGCACAATGTATATAGGATCGAACCTATCAATCGACTGGGCGCGACAGCTCGTAGAGTGGGCGTTTGGAGAGTTTTTATCAGAAATTCGCAGCCGCCCTACTCAGGATTTGCTGTACTCTGTCCGGCGAGATTAAGGAGTGCGCCGGGAGCAATGCATATAGGATGGAACCTATCAATCGAGTGGGGCAACCACTCGCAGATTGCACGCGCGGGCGTTTTCAGAGCGCAGTAACTCTGTCAAATTCGAATCGTTTCGGCTGCAAGTCCTGGGTCTTGTAGTCAGTGAAGCGGCCTAGTAGTACGCTAAAGTAGAGCGGGGTAGCTTAAAAAGCGGCAATGTTACAGGGGTGCAAATATGAAGGTGAGGCTTGTGTGACGTATTTTTTTCCGATTTCGGTGGACCACTGCGGGAAGACGCGGCAAGCTAACAGCCTCAAAACGCGTAGGCGAACAGGCTGTTAAAAGTACTTTGCGATTGCATGCTCAGAACTCCTCAGCTGCGTATACTGCCTTATCACTATCTGCCATTTTAGAGCGGTGGACGGCAGCAGTGAAGCTTCTTCCGCCCTTACTCGCCCATGTTCGAGCTTTCGAGCCCCAGCAATGGTACCACTCTGTTCACCATGAAAAGCGCTATCGAATGGTATCAGTTTTGACCGACTTCGGGAACATCGATTTTTGACGGTTTCCCATTGAGGATGAGGCCGCTCAAGACCGCGACCCGCACCAGACGGACGATGAAGTCGTCGAAAATCGATATCTTCAAATTGTGTCATGCTTGATAGCATTCGATAGAGTTTCTCATGCTGAATTGAACGGTGTTATTAGGAGCGGACAGAACTGTAATCTGGGCGAGTAAGAGCGAGGAGAACATCGACCGTTATTGTGCTAAATTGCACGCGCGGGCGTGTTCGGAGCGCGATAACTCTGTCAGCTTCAAATCTTTCTGGGTGTTACGTGCGGATTCCGTAGGCAGTAATATGGCCTAGTAGAGTGCAAAAGCACAGCAAATTATCTTACGAATTGGCAAGGTTACCGCGGTGCGAAAATGCAGGTTGGGCATGTGTGACACGACTTTTTCAGATTTCGGTCGACCGCTGCGGGTACACGAGGCAAGCTAACGGCATACAAACTCGTGGACGAGCAAAAGCGAAGGCACTTCACGAAGATCTGCTCCTAACTCTCCAGCTGCCTAAACTGCCTTATCCCCATCTGCCATTTTAGAGCGGCGGACGGCAGCGGTGAAGCTTCTCCCGCCCTTACTCACCCACGTTCGAGCATTCGAGCCCCAGCAAGGGTACCATTCTGTTCAGCTCGAAAAACCCTATCGAACGGTATCAATTTCGACCAATTTTGAAAACATCGATATTTTGACAGTTTCTCATCGAAGACGGCCGCGCCAGACGGACGGTGACGTCATCGAAAGTCGAAATCGGCGGAATTTTCAAAGACGGACGTCGAATTCGTAACCAGCGCCCCAAATAACCCCTAGACGATTTTGGACGATGTTTGGACAAGAAAATTTGGCCAATTTCGAAATCGTCGACTTTCGATGACGTCATCGTCCGGACAGGCTCGGCGAAGAGCGCCCTCTTCCCCGAGGGAAACGGTGAAAAAATCAATTTTCCCGTAGTTCGCCGAGATTGATACCGTTCGATAGAGCTTTTCAAGCTGAGCAGAGCGGTGCCATCTGGAGCGTCAAAAACTCAAATTTGGGCGAGTAAGGGCGGAAGAAACTTCGCCGCTGCCCTCTGCATCTCCAAAACGGCAGCTGGGACTAATGCAGGTTAGGCAGATGAGAAGCTATGGACACTTCATCGTAAAGCAGCTTAACTGCATTGATAGCCTACGCATTCGTAGGCCATTAGGTGATCGCGCCTTCCCACAGTGGTCGACTGAAATCGGAAAAAAATCGTGTCACACAAGGTTTACCTGCATTTTCGCACCGCTGTAACTTTATGC